>JACEEZ010018598.1:102500-143460 GCA_016584305.1 Chionoecetes opilio
CGATAAATTATCGCGACAATTTATCGCGATAACGATATCGGGTTATCGGTTATCCGATAATTCTTTTTCCCGCGTTATCGATTCATCGGTATCGCCGATACTTTTGGTGCCAAATTAGCGATAATCGATAATTTTATTTTTTGTGGCTGTGCAAAAGACTTTTTTAGTAGTTTAAACTTTCAAATGTAGTTATTTTACTTAAAAACAGTACTTTTCATTAGTGAAGAGACAGGGCAAACATTGAATTTAGAAGATATTAGTGTGCAAAAGGTAAATGAAGGGTTTTCTAACAGTTTACTGACAGCATTTAAGATTTTTTATTTAAGATATCAATATCGTTATCGCTAGTATCGGAATTTTGGATTTATCGATTTATCGGTTATCGCCTTATCGGGTGATAAATTTATCGCCAGTTATCAATTATCAGTTATTGCCGATAAGGTTATCGTTATCGATTTATCGGTTATCGTGATAATTCTTTTCGTTATCGCCCCCACCTATGACCACTACTACTACCCCCCCCCCGTTCCCAGGCCCGCTGTCATCGTGGGGTGGCTTCGGGCCGGGGGATTGGGGCCTGACGCCCGGGGGACGACCTCCTGGTTACTCCCTTGGCTTTGGGCCCCTGTCCTCGGTCTGACTAATTTTGCCTGGCCTTTCCTGCCTCTCTCCTTTTTCCCCTCCTTCCCTCTATCTCTCCTCTTGTACCTCCTCCTATCCCCCTTTCCTCCTAAGGTGTGAGTGCCGTGCTGATGGGATACGAGGCTGGCTTCGGGTCAGTCATGAATGGCCTCAGGGTGCTACGGGCACGGTATACCCTTGTAACTTTGCCCTTACCCCTCTTGGGTTTATGAGGGACTGACCGGTTATTTCTCCCTCTTTACTTCAGGCTCACCATGGCCAATGATGATAATTTAAACTTTATAGGGGCTTCAGGGCCGGCCCCTCTACCAAATGGCCCTACTGGCTTACCGACCCCTGCTCCTCTTTTGACTTCGGTCCGGAATACTGATATGCCCGTACCCCAAACTCGACCCTCAGGGTCACTTTGTGCTCCTGAGCCTCCTAGCCAGATCAAGAATCCATCCTCAGCACCAGACGACACTCCAGTCCACAATCCTACTACCTCTTCCATACCTTCTCCATCCTTGCCTCCCTGCTCTACCCCTCCAGATCCTTCCTCTACCCTTCCTCCTCACCGACCTTCTTTGTCCTCCTCATCATGTATAGCTACTCTTGCACCCTACAACCCTTCTCCCTCCGGGAGAACTACAGTCCGCACAGTCACCAATTCCTCACGCCCACGCACATCTACTTCTCACCCTCGCCCCTCCTTTGACACTCTTTTTGGTCCTGCAAAGTGGGACCGTTTCTTCATCGTCCCTAGCACCGCCCTTTACTCTGCTAATGCCCTACGCTTCACGGCATGCATCCAACGGCAAGTTGGCAAGGTTGCCTTCCGTACCCGCCCGACCGGTCCCGCCTGGTGACTGTTGACACCGAGGCCCAAGCTCATGCACTGCTCAACCTTAAAGACCTCGACAGCAACCCATTCGACATCACGCCCGACATAACTCTTAACACCTGCACTGGAACAGTTTCCATCCCCCCGCGTTCTTGCCTAGTCGATGACACCGAATGGTCTGGGTGCGCGGATGTCCTCCTCGGCCTTTTGGCAGAGGATTATGATGCCGTTGCAGTTTACTGCTACACCATCCCACCCCGGGGCCGCTGTAAGTCCTCTACCAACATTGCCAAAGTCACTTTCAAAAGGCAAGATCTCCCTGATAGCATTTATGTTGCCGGGGTCCACTACTCTGTTAAACCTTACCGCCCTACTCCACGCCAGTGCCAGTCCTGCTGGCGTTTTGGCCACCCTGCCAAGCACTGCCGATCCTCTGCCCGCTGCTCATTTTGTGCTCAACCTGGCCATACTCGTTCCACGTGTCCTGCAACGTCTCCCACTTGTGCGAACTGTGGTGGTTCACACAACGTCTTCTACAGGGGCTGCCCTGTCTACCACTTTGAATCGGAAGTGGCATCCATCAGATTTAAGAAGGGCTCCACTTTATGGGAAGCCCACCAGGAAGCTCGCCGCCTAGGCTTTTCGCCTACCCCTGTCTTCCGGCTTATTTCCAATCCCACTCTTCCAGTTCCCCCTACTACAACCTCTCCTACCCTCTCTTTCCCTGTTCCTCCTCCCACTCCTCGTCCTTCTTTTGCTCCTCCTGCTGCCTCCTTTCTCTCCATGAATAACCCCTTTACCGTCCTCAGTCCAGATACTCCGACCTCTACCCCTTCCTCGATCCCCACACCCCTTCCTCAACGCCCCTTTCCTCGGCCTACTCCTACCAGATGACCTAAACGTTCTTCCCCTTCCTCCCCCACGAAACCCTCCACTATCTGTCCCTTCTCAGTTCCTCACACCCCATTTTCTAAGTCTCCTCCTACTAAGAAACCCTGTGCCTCCCAGGTCTCCCCTCCTGACTCTCCTGTTGAGACCATGGCTATGATCGAGGAGTACCTCGCTCAGTCTCAAGACATGACCCCTCTGCCCTCTTCACAAACCGCCTCATCTTCCCCACCTTCTGTCTCAACCCTCACAGTCTCAGCTCAGATACATCCTATTCCCTCCCACCTTCCGCCTACCCCTCTTCCTCCTTCTGACTCCCAACTTTCCCTCTGCCCCTCCTCTTCCCCACCTTCTCCATCTTTCTCCCCGCTGCACCCTTCCTCCCTTCCCTCTGATCCCCCTATGTCCTCTCCCTCTTCTTCCACTACCTCTGACCGTCCCGCTGTTAAGTCTCTTCTTAACTTACCCCTTCCTCCTGGCTGTACAAGAGACTCCCTTTTGTCTCAACCATCCCCATCCCTGTCCCCTCGCTCCCCTGACCCTACTGACTGTACTTCACCTACTACACTTGATCCCCCACCTGATATCGCAGATCCTGCTAACCCCTCTACTCCGGCCGCTACCATTCCGACTATCATCACCCGCTAACCTCTACACTCTGTCTGTTCTTCATTGGAACATTCACGACTTCCGATCCCACAGACAAGACCTTTGTCTTCTTATTTCTTGCTATAAGGCTCAAGTTATCTGCCTCGCAGAAACTTTTCTTACTCACCCCCCTGACCCATTTCCCAATTTATAATCTCCTTCCCCCAACAACTACACATCCTTTCTCTGATCTAACCCTACTGCTATAACGTTCCATTCCTTTCCCCTTCCCTCACCGTTTCATTCTTTCTCTGTGACCCTCCCCTTCATTATGCTTTGCCATAGTGTCATATGATCACCTCCAATGTCTGGCACATTTTCCCTTTTTAGCATTAAATCAATCAATCACTACTACTACCACCACTACAACTATTACTACTACCGTAGATAACAGTAAAGTCGCCACCTGCAATCATGTCGCCAGGCGCCATATATTACGAATTATAGCATCACTACTGCTGTGTCTGTGCCACTGAAGATGATACACAGTAGTTTATATCATGACTGTATAATCTACCCTGTTTCAGCTTTGAATACCAGCAAACAAACATCCAAAAGCAAACAAAACTAAAAGCAAACAAACATACACAAAATACCTAGAGCAAGCAAAAAATAAATAAATCAAACAAAAAAGCAGAAGCAAACAAAACCTAAAGGCAAACACAAACCAAAATCAAACAAAAAAACACAAGCAAACAAAACCAAAATAAAAAAGCAAACAAAAAAAAGCATAAAAAACATAAACCACAAGCAAACAAAAAAAAGCATTAAAAAAATCTACAAAAACCAGAAGCAAACAAAAATAACAAGCAAAATACCAGCAAACAAAAAAGCAAAAGCAAACAAAAAACAAAAGCGAACAAACAACAATAGCTACCTAGCAAACAAAAAAGAAACAAAAGCAAACAAAAAATGGTTTTCTTTTCAAGTTTTGTGTATGTGTGTAGTGGTAGCTTGGCTCTTTATTTTTTTGGTGTGGGAGTCGTTCTTCTTACATCAGCGTATAATAGTTATAAAAAAAACACATCTTCAGATAACACTTTTTGTGTTTTTTTAGGTGTTTTAAGGTTTACTGGTTTTAGTATATTTCTCTGTTGTGGTATTTTTTAAAGGATAACTGAATTATATTGTTGGGAAGGAAGGAAGGAAGGAAGGGAGGAGGAGGAGGAGGAGGAGGAGGAGGAGGAGGAGGAGGAATAAGGAAAGGAAGAAATAATTATATCTTGTCTGTCTCAATTTTTTTTTTCTCTCTCTCTCTCTCTCTCTCTCTCTCTCTCTCTCTCTATATATATATATTATATATATATATATATATATATATATATATATATATATATTGTTACGATTGTAGTACTGTAATCATGTAATTGTGTATGTGTGAGTGTCTGGGTGGCGTGCGAGGCAATGTATGTGTATGTGTGAATGTCTGGGTGGCGAGAGAGGCAGGAGTGAGGGAGGGTGGGGAGGTCTGACAGGGGTGCACGGACACGAGGAAGCGGGCAGTCGCCGCCCGTCCATGGTAACGCTCGGATCTGTTCTCCCGCCTCTCTCGCCTATACGCCTGTGCCCTGGAATGCTTGAAGCGTGTGCTTGTTTGTGAAGATAAGTGTATACACTCCCCTCCTGTAACTGTGTGTGCCTTCTCAAGTACCATGTGGAAATAAATGGTTAAAGGAGACGCTCTTTTACTCGCCAGTGCTCTGAACGTTACCAGTAAGTAGTCCTCGGACCACCAGCCCCACGCCGAACTCAGAACAGTGAACTGTCTTTGGTAAGTTACGGGGGGGGGCGTAACAAATGGTGTCAGAAGTGGGATTGTGTGTTAACAGTGAAAGACGTGGGTCACGCCTGGTGGTCCTGGGACGGCAAGATGGCGTCAGGGAAACCGGCAGGTTTTAGCGAGGAAGATGGCGCGCACATGCCAAGTGTTGAAAAGGACAGTGGGGAAAAGGACAGTGTTGAAAAGGACGGAGACTCAGGCGATGAGCAGAAACCCGACGTAATGACACTCCTTACCGCTATGATGGGGAAAATGAACGCACAGGCCGTACAAGCAAGGGAGGCGGAAGAGAGGGCGGAAGTGAGGACACGCGAGCTTAGAGTCGCTCTTAGAGGAGTGACTGAGTGCAGAGATGAGCTGGCAACGTTGCACCAGGCGATAAGGGAGGAAGAGTTGCCCCTGTCCCTAGGTGACGCCCCTGCAGACCTGATGCAGGGCATTAAGACGGCGCCGTCAGGAGGGAGCAGTGAAGCAGCGCTGCCTGAGTACGTCGCCGCGATGGAGGACTCTTGCCTCCTGGGTGGCACCCCTGTAGACCTGATGCAGGGTGAAGCGTGCGTCGGTCCAGAGAGGGTGACGGTGGGGGTGTGCGGGGGGAGGTGCCCTTGCTCGCCGGTGGCGTCCCGAAGGAGGTGGTTTCGGATGAACGGCGCTCCAACCTTCGCCTCCCTGCTCCGCCTACGTCAGGAGTCGCACCGCCCACCCTAACACCTTCCTCTCCTCCCCTTCCTGCCTCGCCTTCGTCATCCCAGGGCCGCCCTGCAGGGCGTGGCCATTCGGGGGGGCGTGGATCGTTGCTGTCTGACGGAAAGGCGGCATGGAGGGCCTGCCGGGCCCGTTTGGCGGCGCTGGCAAGCAGCGTAAGAGTCAGGAAGGGCCTTGCTGGGGGTCTGCCGCCCAGACGGATGTGGAAGGGCAAGAGATCCGCTCACTTCGCCTCGGCATGGGGCCACCCGAAGAAGGGCCGCAGGCGTGGTGAGCGGTGGAAGACGCGGGACCAAAAGTGGAGGCCTCGGAGAGCCAGGATGAAGGAGGGGTCCCCATACCTGTCTCTTCTGCGCTACCAAGAGGATGGCGAGCGCAGTGGGTGGCTTCCGCCGAAGCTGTGGCAGGTGGATGATGGTGGAGGAAGGCTCTGACGTGCCTTCTATCATACAGGCGGCCCAGTGCGTGCCTGCTAGTTCCTCCCGCACCTTCACCAGCGTTCTGCAGTGGAGGGCATGGTCTGTCGGGAGGGTCGTGGCACCTTTCCACCGCGAGACTAGAGCAGTGGGAACGAGGGGAGCTGTGGGGGGGTCCAGTGGAGTGTGGTCTCCTGGACTGTGGCTACCTCTGAGGCGAGCCAAGGGTGGAGGAAGTCCCTGTGGTTGTGGCGCCTGCGGTTGAGGTAGCATGCTCGGGGTTCCTGCTGGAGGTGTCTCGCGGGCGGGGAAAGAGAAGGGCTGCCTGGTGACCTTCCAACACTGCAGTGGCGGGTGGGGATAGCGATGTAGGGTCTGGCAGCTCAAAACTGTGGTGTGGCATTGTTGAGTGGTGGAGGTAGTGGTAGTGAGGAGGTGGTGGCGGAGGTGACGCGCGGTGCGCAGTCTGCCTGCAGAGGTTAAGGTGGAGGTAGTGGTGGTTAACGGGTGGTTGTAATGTTGTGGTGGAGTGTTGGAGGTTGAAGAGGAGGAGGAGGGGTGATGTGGTGGGGGAAAAATATGTAATTGTCAAGAGGAATTTGATTATTGTTGTGTGTCTGTATTTCTCTAGAGTGCTAAGTTAGGATGTGGATGTTTTGTTTGATATTATTTGCTTTTGTGGGAAATGTCTTATGTTACAGACGAGGACGTCTCATGTTGAAAGGGAGGGGTAGTGTTACGATTGTAGTACTGTAATCATGTAATTGTGTATGTGTGAGTGTCTGGGTGGCGTGCGAGGCAATGTATGTGTATGTGTGAATGTCTGGGTGGCGAGAGAGGCAGGAGTGAGGGAGGGTGGGGAGGTCTGGCAGGGGTGCGCGGACACGAGGAAGCGGGCAGTCGCCGCCCGTCCATGGTAACGCTCGGATCTGTTCTCCCGCCTCTCTCGCCTATACGCCTGTGCCCTGGAATGCTTGAAGCGTGTGCTTGTTTGTGAAGATAAGTGTATGCACTCCCCTCCTGTAACTGTGTGTGCCTTCTCAAGTACCATGTGGAAATAAATGGTTAAAGGAGACGCTCTTTTACTCGCCAGTGCTCTGAACGTTACCAGTAAGTAGTCCTCGGACCACCAGCCCCACGCCGAACTCAGAACAGTGAACTGTCTTTGGTAAGTTACGGGGGGGGCGTAACATATATATATATATATATATATATATATATATATATATATATATATATATATATATATATATATATATATATATATATATATATATATATATATATAATATATATAGAAGAGAGAGAGAGAGAGAGAGAGAGAGAGAGAGAGAGATTTATCATCACCACCACCACCACCACTACCACCATCACCACCACCTTTTTTTGGGGGCGACGACGACAGCTGGAGGACACTCAGTAAATAAACACTAGATGGCGACTTATTGTTGGTAGCCACTTTGTAGATATTTTTGTAATTTGTTCATTTATAGCTATATATAGTACGATGACACAGATGAAGACACAGAATGACACATACTCTCCAGATATATCCCCTTCTACCTAACTTTCCTGAAATCATGGATGTAGAAATGTAAGTATTAACGCCACCACACGTCTGTAAACAGAAAAAAAAGTTGTCCTGGCGACTTGACTGTTATCTACGTAACGGTAGAGACTGCAATTAAGGTGACATTTTGTTTTTGTGTAAGTCATCCCTTAGCTTGGTTTTCTATGGTGCGCCATTTTAAGATAGAATTTTTCACCACATACGTTTATATATGTATTGAGATATTATTTACTGTTAATTATGATGTCATTTTATTTATAGATAATAGGTAGAAACTTGTTTGTAAGTAAGAAGTAAGGGTTCTTAATTTCGTTGTATTGGGCGCTGTAGAATTTTCTAGATAAAGCAGAACGAAGATACAAAGCAACCCGCCTTTTGCTCTCAGCCTTTCGCATCTTGTAGATGAAGATTTGCCACAGATATTGAAGCAATTCAACAATGACTGTCTCCTCAATATTTTCCTTTTTCTCGCCAACCAGACCGCGTGGTTACCTCCAAGAGAGAGACTTAACAACCCTGCTACAACAAAGATACAACCCTAGCCCTAACACCAAACAACCCTGGAAACTGCTACTACAAATACAAGGTAAATACATTAATATCCCATTTCGGTGAACGGAAATGGGACAAGTTTCAGAGAAATTTCATTGAGGACCACCACCCTTAACCCGTTAATCTTTGTGCATGCGGGGATTCAACACCGGTACAGTCAGTTCGTACACAACATGTTTCGTAGCCACGTTGTGTTAGTTGTTTGGTACTGAGAATTTGAGTGTTTTCGTACATAACTGGTGTCGTTTTGTAACTCTAGTCAACAAGTTCAACTCTGAGCTGAGTGTACGAAACGACTATGGTTTCATATAGACTAGGAAACCACTTTTTGGTGTACGAATCTACTGGTGTACGAAACAACTTGTGTACGAAATGACTGCACCGCACCTATTCAATTTAATAATAATTAGAGCTGTGGCTTTCCAGAGAAGTTTGCATACGTTTCAGACCAATACGACAACGTTAAATGTGTTGAAAAGATTAGTGCGGCGGACAAGGGTAGATTACCATCACCCCACACTAGGGTGGTCCAAGAAGAGGGGGTAAAATTTCAAAGTGCACTGGTCCTTTCTCCACACCGCTGCTTTTTTTTGTGTTGTATTCCCCTCCTTGTGTGCAAAATTTCATCGCGATACAATGATATTTAGAGGTCGTCCCATCATCTCGCTTTCTATCATAGGATTTAACCCGGAAAATATCACATACCCGAATTGGAGCACTTCCCGACATCACAGACCCAAATGGTGTTGATTTCTGAATTCTCCGGGGTTGAAAACCTATAGACCACATTTTATCAACTAAAAACTGATATACAGCTGTCTGAATGCTGAATTTCATTATTTCGTTTTCACAGTAAATTTTAGGGGTAGGCCATACCCTGGTTAGGGTACTTCTAGTAGAGATAAAGCAAAATGGTTCGCATTTTTAAACTCAGAAGGGTCGATTTACATATAGAAGGAGTTTCATCGACACTGCTTTATTGACAATTCACAAAATATTGCCAAAAAAATAGTTTTTCTGTAGGAAAATAGAGAAATTGAAATAGTCTGTCATATTTTGCAGGTTTTAGTAAATAAATGAAATATGAAAGCATTTCTATGTGTAAATCGACCCTTCTGAGTTCAAAAATGCAAACCATTTTGTTCTATCTCTATTAGAAGTACCCTAACCAGGGTATGGCCTACCCCTAATTTACGGTATGAAAACCAAATCATGAAAATCAGCATTCAGACAGCTGTATATCAGTTTTTAGTTGATAAAATGTGTCTATGGGGTGACCAACCCCGGAGAATTCAGAAATCAACACCATTTGGGTCTGTGATGTCGGGAAGTGCTCCAATTCGGGTATGTGATATTTTCCGGGTTAAATCCTATGATAGAAAGCGAGATGATGGGTCGACCTCTAAATTAAGTTTTATCGCCATGAAATTTTATAGGCTTGTAACCTATGGGTAATGGACAAATAATAACCTTGTGGAGGAATAAAAGTAGAAAAAAAAATTTGGACCACCCTACCCCACACCCACCCACCCGATGGTAGTGGTGGTGGTGGTGTAGTACGTGGTGGTAGTGGTGGTGGTGGTAGTGGTAGTGGTGGTGGTGGTAATGGTGATGTGTGGTGATGATGGTGAAATGTAGTGTGTGGTGGTGGTGTGGTGGTGTGGTGGGTGATGATGATGATGATGGTGGTAGGTGGTGGGGTAATGATGGAGGTGTATAATGGTGGTGGTTGTGTATGGTGGGTGATGATGGTGGTGGTGTATGATGGTGGTGGTTGTGTATGGTGGTAGGATGGTTGGTGGTGTATGATGGTGGTGGTTGTGGAAATTATCCACCAACCACCCTCTCATAATTGGTAGAGTGGTGGTTTGTTTCCCCCCCCCCCCCCTAGTGAGGGAGTTATTGTCCGCTCGTCATAGGGTGAGTAGGATGTATATATATATTTTAAATGGTAATGGGTTATAGTTAAGGTAATTTGAGTAAGTGATAAGTGCTGGGATAGAATAATTGAACATTCCCAGTAATATTAAGCATTTGCACCTTATATAATTAGCACCTTGGTTTGAAGCGCGGTCATTGGCTATCGTCATTAGATTCTAGGCCACCTGTAATTATACACGTGGCATAGGTATTGGTAGCAGGGGACTCGCGCCCACCGGAGAAATCAGTATCATTCCAGCCCTCATGGGATCAACATCTTTTCTCTGATTGATGAAGAGATTTGTACATACGTTAATTTTGTACATATAAGTGATTAAAACAATAGGACGTGTTAAAATTCAACACAAGTGATTATAGCCGCGCGTCATAGATAATTTGGTGTGAAAACCCGCCTGACGCCTCCAGCTTTCCGCCCTCGGCTATCAAGTCTCTTGTCACGGGCGGCCTGATCACGCGCTGACCACTTCGGATCACAAGAACAGGCAGTATTGATAAAAGCCTACAGCGATTCAACCCACTATCAACCGATAAGTATCCTAGTTAGTTGATTAACTGGGGTATTGTGTCGGGATGAGATAGAACATGGGTTTTGATTAGGTAAGACTCACATTAAATATATGTTTGTGACATAAATCACTAAAAAATGGTGCCCCGAGTGAGGAATATTTATGTTCATGTGACTCGAAGTGGTCGTTAATTGTGAGGTATAATTATGAGCCTACCACAATTGCTGGTTATGAGAGTGGAGGCGGGGTTTTTCGAAGCGTCAGGAACGACTCAGCCGTTCAACTACCACCTGCCAGGTAGTAGATAACATCAGAAGTTACGTA
Organism: Chionoecetes opilio; assembly: GCA_016584305.1. Taxonomy (NCBI): domain Eukaryota; kingdom Metazoa; phylum Arthropoda; class Malacostraca; order Decapoda; family Majidae; genus Chionoecetes; species Chionoecetes opilio. The sequence goes on from JACEEZ010018598.1 coordinate 113,296, forward strand.
GCCTTAGTTAGTGGTAATAGTTAAGTGCTGGTTGGTCATAGGCCTGGTTATGCGCCTTGACAGGCCAGCCAACGGCGCTTCCAGCACTTAGGATATAATAATTAATTATCAACTAGCAATTATTTTTAGTGACTTAATTTTTAATTTAATATTTTATTTGACTTAGTTATTAACTATATCATGGCGAAGCTAGCTAAGCACTCATTATTTATCGGCTAAATTAGCAATGCTCACACGAATATATAATAAGTGAGTACGCAATTAAGGCAATTCCTATTGAGTATATTAATTTAAAGAATTGTTAAATGAGCAATGGAATAAATGTGAGGAGGTTTACTTCCAATATGAAGTTCAATTAAGACAAGCTGGGGATAAAGAAATGATTCACCAATGTGTTATCAATCATGAACACGAATGTCAAAGATATCTCGATAAATAATTGAATATGAGGGATTACTGGAGTGTGCTCATATTTCATCAACATCTAAAGTTTCTTTAACCCAAAGTTTGCAAGGTATTAAGCAAGAACCCCCCCACAGGGAGATCAACATTATTGCACCTATGGGTAATCAGCTATATCAGCCACCCTTAGAGTTTAAAGATCACTCGTTAGTGGGTATTTATCCTGCGCCTGTTACACAAATCAAACAGCCTGTAATTAAGATTCAAACTTCTCAGCCTACCAGTAAGCCACTTAGACCTACTCAAATAATAGATACAACCCTTCTATTCAGGGCTACTTCTAGTGAAGTACGAATAAGCAAACTAATTAAGACTACTAATATAGTCTTCCAATCCATTAAAAGGGATAGATCTGATCCTTTGAAGTTTTGGATCAGAACAATACAAAAGCAGGTATTTCCTGAGGAATATCAGCTATTGGCCTCAGCCAGCCCCCATAGGAACAAATTGACCAAATTATTAGGTCTGTACCTTGATCATGAGGGCATAATTAGGTGTCGAGGACGAAATTTAAAAGCTGATCTTCCAAATACCACCTGCCATCCCATACTAATTCCCAAACGCCATCATCTTACTAAATTGTTGGTGGAAGAATATCATAGGAACTCATTACATGGCGGAATGGCTACAATATTAGCCGATATCAGGTGTCAATTTTGGATAAATCATGGTAGACAGGCAGTCAAATATTACCTCAAATCTCTCAATAAATATAATAGATCTGAGTGTAGACTAGTCTCCTATCTAGGTCCCCCTGAACTTCCCACTGATAATGAGCTCCTAAAACCATTTGAGGTCAATGGCGATGACTATACTGGGGATACTATAACATCAGGAGATAACTCTCCCCCCGATCAAGTATATGTCAGCATATTCACTGGTACCTCTATCAGAGCTGTTAATTTTAAAATAGCTAAAGACCAAAGTGCCGAAACCACTAATCAAATGTTCCGGCGCTATGTGGCCTGGGGTGATGTCACCTGAAGCGGACCTTCAGTTTTCGGCGGCCCCCAGTGTGGAAATTATCCACCAACCACCCTCTCATAATTGATAGAGTGGTGGTTTGTTTCCCCCCCCCCCCCTAGTGAGGGAGTTATTGTCCGCTCGTCATAGTGGTGAGTAGGAATGTATATATATAATTTAAATGGTAATGGGTTATAGTTAAGGTAATTTGAGTAAGTGATAAGTGCTGGGATAGAATAATTGAACATTCCCAGTAATATTAAGCATTTGCACCTTATATAATTAGCACCTTGGTTTGAAGCGCGGTCATTGGCTATCGTCATTAGATTCTAGGCCACCTGTAATTATACACGTGGCATAGGTATTGGTAGCAGGGACTCGCGCCCACCGGAGAAATCAGTATCATTCCAGCCCTCATGGGATCAACATCTTTTCTCTGATTATTGATGAAGAGATTTGTACATACGTTAATTTTGTACATATAAGCGATAAAACAATAGGATGTGTTAAAGTTCAACACAAGTGATTATAGCCGCGCGTCATGGATAACTTGGTGTGAAAACCCGCCTGACGCCTCCAGCTTTCCGCCCTCGGCTATCAAGTCTCTTGTCACGGGCGGCCTGATCACGCGCTGACCACTTCGGATCACAAGAACAGGCAGTATTGATAAAAGCCTACAGCGATTCAACCCACTATCCACCGATAAGTATCCTAGTTAGTTGATTAGCTGGGGTATTGTGTCGGGATGAGATAGAACATGGGTTTTGATTAGGTAAGACTCACATTAAATATATGTTTGTGATACAAATTCCCACAGTGGTTGTGTATGGTGGGGATGGTGGTGGTTGTGTATGGTGGTGATGGTGGTGGTGTGTGATGGTGGGGGTTGTATATGGTGGTGATGGTGGTGGTGTATGATGGTGGTGGTTGTGTATGGTGGTGATGGTGGTGATGTGTGATGGTGGTGGTTGTGTATGGTGGTAATGGTGGTGGTGTGTGATGTTGGTGATGATGGTGGTTGTGTGATGGTGGTGGTGTGTGATGGTGGTGGTTGTGTATGGTGGTGATGGTGGTGGTGTATGATGGTGGTGGTTGTGTATGGTGGTGATGGTGGTGGTGTGTGATGGTGGTGGTTGTGTATGGTGGGGATGGTGGTGGTTGTGTATGGTGGTGATGGTGGTGTGAGTAAAAATAATATATAGCAAAATAGATAAAAAGGTAAAGAAATAGATTGAAAAAAGGAACGAAAAGGAATGAGATAAGGGAATTTCTCCATCAAGATTAAGTTGTTTGTAAATGCTGTATCTTCCCTTTTGAAAACACCTTACTTAAATGGCACCAGACGAGTATTTTCCTGTAATTATTTTGAGGAGTAATGGACTGTAATTACCTCCTATACGAAATATATGTTTTAGACCGCGCCCTTTCAAAGAATTCTATCACGGGGAGCCAATAAACTAACGACGGGCGTGTGTTAGTTAGTAGTAGTAGTGGTTAGTTAGTAGTTGTAGTAGTAGTAGTAGTAGTAGAAGTAGTAGTAGTAGTTGGGTGGTGGTGATGGTGGCAGTGATAGTATTGGTAGTAGTAGAAGTAGTAGAGTTGATGAAAAACTGTAAGGAGGAGGAGGAGGAGGAGAAGGAGGAGGAGGAGGAGGAGGAGGAGGAAGAGAAGAAGGAGGAGGAAGAGAAGAAGGAGGAGGAAGAGAAGGAGGAGGAGGAAAGGAAATGTTATAGGAAGGGAAGGAACACACACACGCACACACACAGAAAAAAATTTATATATGTGTATTTAAGTAAGAATCAAATATTAGAGAGAGAGAGATGTGATTTTGTTTTCTTTTTTTGTATGATGATGTAACTTGCCGGGAGTTCCTTGGTTTTATAAAGGGCGTGTTACCGATGTTACCTGGAAGACAAAGAAGAAGAAGGAGAAAAAAATGTTGAGCAATTTTTTTTTACCAGACGTAGTAGAAAAAAATATGGAAGAAGAAACTAAAAAAGAGGACAAAGAAAGGAAAGAAAAAGAGAAGAAGGATTAAAACAAAAATTATAAGGAAAGGAGAAGAGAAATAGGAGGAAAAGAGGAAGAGAAGAGGAGGATAATAATAATGATAAGAGGAAAGAGGGAACAAAGGAAGGCAAACAATACAGAAAATAATAAAGAAATGAAAGAAATAACAGTTAAAACAGGAAGGAAAGGAGAAGAAGAGGAAGAGAGATGAAAAATATTAAAATACAAACAAATATATAAGAGAAATATATCCATTCTCGTAACAAGAAGATGAAAGAAGGAAAAGAAGATGTTGGAGAAAAAAGAAACAACAGATTCATTTTCGCTCCGAGAAGTTTACTGGAATAAGAATGAGAAAGAAGTGAAAGAAAAGTTTCTCATTTTTGTTACAAGAGGAAAGTGTAAACTATAAAGAGAAAAGAAAGAAAAAACTATAGAGAGAAAGAAAAGAAGGTAAAGAAAGAAGCACGAAAGAAGAAAGTAGAGAAAGAAGAAACTACATGCTTATTCATTTTCGTTGCGAGAAGTTTACTGGAATAAGAACGAGAAAGAAGAAAAAAAAATGTGTATCAAAGTTTTGTTACCTTAGGAACGAAGTCGTGGAGAAAGCAGCGAAAGATGCGTAGAAAAACACAAACAACTACAACAATAACAAAACAACAAAATAGAAAGAAAAAAAACATCCCTTACACCAAAAAGCATCACAACACTACGCAATAAAGCAATCGTTTAGCTTTACAATCTTACTTCTCAGTGCGCGTGTGTGAGGAGGAGGAGGGTGAGGACTTAGCAGGGAAGGACTCAACACTGGTCCAGAAAGAAGAAGCCCCTCTCGAGTTATCCTGAAGAAAATTGATAGCAAAGTTAGGAATGTTGATGAAAAGACTGCTGTATAGGAGGAGGAGGAAAGGAAGTCAGTTTAGTTCTTAATTAAAGTAATCGTCCATACCCAATTTCTTTTTGCCGAATTATGTTGAATGTAATCATACCAGCTCACCCTAAAATATCATGCACTAGTTACACTTGGGCTGAACAGGTTGTGCTAAACGGGTTGATAGTAGCTTAAGGTAAAGATGGGGTATATATATATGGAGAGAGAGGAGAGAGAGAGGAGAGAGAGAGAGAGAGAGAGATTATTACTATTCTTTTTTAAATACAGCATGCATTGTTCGAAAAAAATAAACCAGTCGGATTTGTCGGGCTCTTGTCTTTTTTTCCCGTTGTTTGTTAAATAAAATAAATTTAAAATGTGGTTTTTTTTTCCCTACCCTCTCTGACTTCCACCTAACTAATGCAGACAGATTAATTCCTAGAAAAAAGATGTACCTACTACTTGAGAAGTAATATATTTTAACTGGTTATGTTCCCTTCTAAAACCCCTAAGTGTGAGGACACAAAGATTATACGAGACACTTCAAAATCTAATTGGCTGCTAACCATAAAGGAATTTAAAATTTGGGAGAGTGTACTCCATAGACGCTAAACCCCAAAAACCATTACCTTTTTACGTTATATAAGGCTTACCTTACAATTGCATGGATTATATTTTTTCGAATCAAGGATGATTATAAGTTTTTATTTTCCCTTTAATCTTTTTTCTAACATCTCCAATCGTTTGTAAAAATTTCTCCCGTCTTCCTTTTTTTTGTTTTTTATCCCTACTTGAAGGGGGAGAGCGTACAAAATTGGTAGGAGGGGTGGGGTGTAGGTATGTAGGAGAAAAACTCGGGAAGTCTTATGGTCGATTATAAATAATAAAAAAAAAAAAAAAAAAAAAAAAAATAGGTGGACCACTTATGATTTACCATGGTTATCGATAAAAGAAGTGTACGCTCTTTGAAACATGTGGCGTAGTAGGAACATGTATATCGCCACCAGAGTCACCGAGTTCGGAGTATTTTTCAATCCTTCCAATCATGTGTAGAAAAGAAAAAATATATATAAGACACTTGGATGGAGGATAGTGAAATGACGATTTAAAAGTAGAGTTTTTAACCACATGTAATATGAGGGTGGATAGTAATCCCGGTTGAAGAGGAGAAAGAGGAAATGTATTAAAAAATCACCTCATATCAGAGACATTTTTCAAGAAAAAAAATAAAAATAAATAAGTTAAATAAATACAAAAACCCAAGTATATACAAAAAATAACACAGTGGTGGGGAAGGAGAAGACGAGGGTTTGAATAGAAAATGTATAAATTTTATCGAAATAAAACCATGGTATGTGTAAGGGTGTATGTGGTGTGTTATGTCTGCAGTAAGCCCTTAGTCTCCCCCAATCTCAATGCGGGTGTAACGGGAAAAGTAATCACCCAGGGTAAATAATGACAGCTAGAATTAACGGTATTATCAATTCTTATTTAAAAAACTTAACAAATAATTACCTGATATGAAACCCGTTATGATCATGGAAAAAAAGAAAAATAATAAGACTTGAGTTTTTTGAAGTCTCCAAACAACAAGCAGGAAATTAATCACTGTTTCCACAGAACCAGTTAGTGTAATGAAGAACAATAAAGAAAACTGAAATAAAAATATACATAGAGGCAGTAAGAAAATGAAGCAATCATAAAGAAAACACCCCCCTCCCCTCACACACAAAAAAAGAAAAAAAATATTTTTCCCACTGGGAAAACAAGCGACACCTAAATCACTAGACAGGCAGAGAAAAGAACTGTGAAAATACTCACGAGACTAGTAAATCCACGGCGATGACACAGACACCACGAAAAAAAAAAGACAGATAATGAATAGAGAAAATCGCTTAAAAGGTTTGAAAAACAATGTATCAAATCTTGGAAGATATCAATACCACGTCCTCACCTGGTACTTTTTCCAAGTCCCACTGCCCGGGCCCCTTGAGGTGTCCGTGCTAATGACCTCAAATCAAGATGGCGTTGTGTAAAAGGTAGCCATTACTGAATTAAAAATCACGCCGCCATTGGTAACAACAAGGCCGGGGTTTAGAGGCAACATTGAATAAGATAGCTCGCAATATTGTATTCCAGATGGATTTTGGGCTTTTTTTTTCCTTTTTTTTTTTTTCATTGCACTAAAGAAAAAAAAATAGGAGGAAGAAGTACGTTGGGCACCCCTGGGTGGGGTCCCCACATACATGGTTGAGTTGACCGGATGAAGGGGAAATCGGGGGATGCTTATTATCGACGTGTGACGAGAGGAAAGAGCAAGATGGTAATATAATTATTGTTTTGAGCGCTACTGTCATCCTTTCCTCAAATCATTTTTCTCTGACGATTGACTTATAGACTGTGTTTTCTTTAGACAAAAAACTAAAAAAAAGAAAAAAGGATCCCCTCTCTCGTACCGTAAAATTATATAAAAAAAAAAAAAAAAAAAAAAATAAACCCCTTCCATTGACGGGAGAGGGGTGGGGGGTCTTACTGAACAAAGCCTTACAATAGGTGGGTTAGGTTAGGTTAGGTTATTTTAGGTAAGGTTAGGTTAGGTTAGGTTGGTCCGTCCATTGACGGGGGGGGGGGGGAAACCTATTGTAAGGGTTTGTTCAGTAAGACCCCCCCCCCCCCCCGTTATCATTATCTCCTACCCCCGGGCCACCAGTCACCTATCTCCTCGCGACAATTGTCATCAGGACAGTCACCTCCTCGCTACGACACTTTCCCCCTCGATCCAACTTTTTTTTTTAACCACCTCTCTATAATTACCATCCGGTCATGCACCTCTTGATAATTACCCCTGATTTCTCCTCTTAAAATATGCGCTGGTGGCGGGCTCTCTTCTCTCATACTTAGATTCAAAGGTGTAATTTTCATGTATAAAAAAGAAGTTTTATTTGAAATAAATTAATTGTTTAGTGTAAAGTTTCGTATAAATGAAGGTAGTTCGCCAGAATAAAATCTAATTGGCAGCGGGCGAAGCGAGCTGCTTTAAATTACCATAAGAACCCGTGAACCAAGTTTAAATCAAAAAATGTATAACTACTCCTAAATATTGTCAGATTAAGCTGAAATTTGACATGCAAGTACTGCTGTCAAAATAATGGGGGGTCTGTGCAACAAACTTTTTGCGTAAAACAACCTCTTAATGAGAAATTAACGTAAACTACTCCTAAATATTTTCGGGTTAAGCTGAAATTTGACATGTAAGTAGTGCCCGTCAAAAACATGGGGGGCCGTGCAACAACGTTTTGCGTAGAACAAACCCCTAATGATTAAATTTGCGTAATGAGATGATTGGCTAGTACGTGGCTCGCTGCCACGTTCCAGCCGTAAGAACTGAGCCAAAAGCGAAGGGGCCAGGACTCGACGCCTATACTTGATATAGTTTTTATTCTATTCGAATCAAGAAAGTATAAACCCCAGTCGAATACCTCCCCAATTTTTCATTTGGGTTTCCCCCCGACACAGGTTGGCTGACGGTGGCGGTAGACTCCCTTTTCCGCCCCTCGTATTTATCATATAAAAGTGGAATATAGATTTCTTGTTGTTTCAATATATTAGTTTTGCAAAACTTTTGTTTATTTTCCCCCCTGACCTAGTAATAAGGCTACATGGAAGTATGATCTAAAAAAAATATATATAGTATATTACAGACAACGTTTTTTTAATTTTTTTTGTACAAATAGGTAAGATAAAAACCACACACCACACACACACCACACACACACACACACAAACCCCACTACGATGACTTTCCAAAAATTTCATTCATTTAGTGCTGAACAAGCTTGACGTCACTATAAGAGAGAGAGAGAGAGAGTAAAACCGAAAGAGGAAGGAAGGGTAGGTAATAAAGGGGCTAATGTGAGGGAAGGAAGCGAAGAAAATGAAAGCGGAGAAGAGAGAGTAGAGGGAGAGAGAAGAGAGAAGCAGGGAGAGAGAAGAGAAGAGAGAGTAGAGAGAGAGAGAAGAAGAGGAGAGAGAGAGAGGAGAGAGAGAGGAAGGAGGGAGAGCCATGATTAAGAACAGGAGGTAAAAAGCGTTTTAAGGGGTGGAAGGGAAGATGGGACTGGAAGGGAGGTGGGAGAGGGGAGGAGGGAGGAAAAGGAAGGGAGGAGGGAGGAGGGAGGGGAGGGGGAAGGAGGGAGGGATGCATAAGGGCGATGTTTAAAAGTTTCACACTTTCTCTTTGAGTGTCTCAGTGGAAACAGGAAGTAAAGTACCGTTTAGAGGTCAAGGGTCCACTGGAGTACACCACATGACCCATCAGCTGCAGAAGTGACTCATCATTAAATGCATAGTACAATGCGGGAGTACACACCCATTCATAAAACGTGGGAACCAGAAGTAAAGTTCCGTTAGTGGTCAAAAGGTTCCTGTGGAACCAGGAAGTAAAATACCCGTAAAAGCGTGGGAACCCGGAAGTAAAATACCGTTAGAGGTCAAGAGGTCAAATAAAAAAACCGTTAGAGGTCAATGAACCCGAAGTAAGGGTCAGAGGTCAAATAGCTCCGACTGGCTCATCGTACTCTACTTTTGGGCAATGCTGGGACCTCACACACCACACACCCATGTGTTGTGTTTGTATTCATCTAGTTGTATTTTTTCAGGGCCTAGCTGCACTCGTATGGGCCCCGGGCTTCATATCAAAATTCTTAATTCATCCTTAGTGTTGGACGAAGCCATCAACCCCGGAGGCGGTCACAACCCCCGGCTAAACACCCGGTACAGGCCGTGTCCCACAGAGTAAGGTCCAGCAAGATCTTAGCCGGTGCGTGCAGAATTTTCAAAAATCAAGAAATCGCGTAAACCGTTTATGGGAAATGCTGGGCCGGTATTACCAAAGAGATCATAGTTAAGAACGTTTATCATAGCTGGAAAAAATGGCCCTTTTTGTCACAACTGCTGGCGGATATCATAAATTGTGGGGGGACTATCACAAACCGCCGGGAGGCTAAGAGTGGGTTCACCGATTCTAGCGCGACTATGATAACGGCTCCGCGACTATGATAAACTGTCCAGCTGTTAACAGGGCCGAGACACATAAAAAGCCTCATGAAGAATATTCGCCCACTAGGGATGTGTTGAGTGAGCTGAGTGATGCACAGCTGATTAGGAAAATACCGAGTAGACCGTGTGAGGGCTAAGAGTGAGTTCACCGAGTTTTTAAACGCGACTATGATAAACTTTCCTTCCGTCAACAGGGCCGAGACACAATAACAGCCTCAGTGAAGGGAAAATTTCGCCCACATAGGGATGTGTGAGTGAGCTAAGTGATGCACAGCTGATTAGGAAATACCGAGTAGACCGTATTAGGGCATATTGGTTCCTCACCAACTTTGTACAAACAGCTTTTAGATCGAAAACATCGCCATCTGGCAACTCTGTTTCGTGTTTACACAGATACTGCTCAACGGTAGGGGCTACCTCTATATGCTTTATTTTCGGGAATGAATTACTACATTACTCTCTGTGTCACTGCCCTAAACATGTTATAAACATAAGGGAAGAAGTATCAACCCATAAAACGTGGTCAAAGGATGAATTTACTGATTATATAACCATTTTAAAGAAACAATGACGCTATATTTAGCAGACGCCTATGATAAACAATTGTGCTAGATTCCAAACTTATGATAAATGGCGTATGATAAAAATGTATCATATCCAAGAGTTATGATAAATATTTGTCATAGCTATGATTAAGTTTTGGTAATACCGGTCCTGGATTTTTCGCCTAGTTCGGTGTGCGGCCGGTGCTCGTACGGTGATTGCCTACACCCGCAAGGTACATGCACGGTGTTCCCTCGGTGACCGGCGATGAGAGCACGGTGTTCCAAGAACCGCCCACGCCAAAGGCCGAAACCACAACTGTCTTGGCCGATCCTCGCACGGCAAAACATCGGTACTAGGACGGTACATGCCCGATATATGCCCGGCAAGAGCTCGGTACGGCTCGGTACGCGCACGGTCCAGCCCGGTAAAGCAGCAGCGCCTATATATATTGGGCCCCCTGGCCACTGTGTCACTCGTCGTTCTGCCTCCCTTGCAACAAGAGCTCGTGCGTGCCTGCCAACATGGATGACAAAGAAAGGGAGACAGCAAGGCTAGCATTGCTGGTGGACCTCAAGCTGCTGGAGATCAAAAGTACACAGTTGCAGACACAATTGCTGAAACTTCGCAAGGTGGAGAAAAGAAAGAAGATACAAAGGAGGAGACGCCACAAAAGTTGTTGGGTTCGAAGGTGGCTTCTCAGACGACCAAAACTTGCCCAATGGGAGAACCTGGTGCAGGAGCTGAAAGCAGAAGATCCATCAATTTTCAGGAACTACCACCGCTTGGACAGGGATCTCTTCTATGAGGTACTACAACGATTGGCCCCATCACACACACACAAACACTACTACACACACACAAACACTACTTGTTTGTTTCTTGTTTGTTTCTTGTTTGTTTTGTTTAGAGGATAATGCCTCAGAGCCATAGTGATCTACCGCTGCTGCATATTAGTGTTGGCCGAAGCCATCCCCCCGGGGGGGGGTTACAAACCCCCGGCTGGCACCCGGTACCCATTCACTGCCGGGTGGACAGGGGCTAGGGATTTAAGAAAGACCACCCATCTATCTTTCGCTCCGCCCGGGTATCGAACCCGGGACTTCTCGGTTGTAAGCCGAGCGTGCTAACCACTACACTACGGAGTTTCCCTACTCCTACTACACACACACACACAGACAAACACTACTAAACACACACACACACACACACAAACACTACTACACACACACACACAAACACTACTACACACACACACTACACAAACACTACTACACACACACACACACAAACACTACTACACACACACACACACAAACACTACTACACACACACACACACAAACACTACTACACACACAAACACTACTACACACACACAAACACTACTACACACACACACACAAGCACTACTACACACACACACACACACTACTACGCACACACACACCACACACACACACACACACACACAAACACTACTACGCACCACACACACAACACAAGCACTACTACACACACACACAAACATTACTACACACCCCACACACACACACACAAACACTACATACACACACACACACACACACACACACAAACACTACTACGCACACACACAAACACTACTACACACACACACACAAACACTACACACACACACACACAACACAACCACACAAACACTACTACTACATACACACACACACAAACACTACTACACACACACACACACAAACAATACCACACACACACACACACACACACACAGACACACAAACGCTACTACACACACACACAAACACTACTACACACACACACAAACACTACTACACACACACACACAAAACACTACTACACACACACAAACATACTACACACACACACACACACTACTACACACACAAACACTACTACACACACACACACACACACTACTACGCACGCACACACACACAAACAATACTACGCACACACACACACACAAAACACTACTACGCACACACACACACACACACACTACTACGCACACACACACACAAACACTACTACGCACACACACACACACACACCACACACACACAACATACTACACACCACACACAACACTACTACACACACACACAAACACTACTACACACACACACAGCAGCGCGGAAGAGGAGCCTCCCTTTTGCTACGTCATCGAGCCGTGGCGCATCGTCTGCCAGTTGCCATGAGCGTTTCGAAGCTCGGGAATTTACAGATTTTGATTGCGGATTATTCAAAACGGCTGACTGGATCAAGAAGTGACAACATATTGTTGATACACTCGATAATGGCTATACTCTAACTACATCAAATCAGGAATGATGAAATGGTCTGGACGATTACTTTAACACTGAAATCAGAATGTGTGCTCCCTGACTGTTTTCCAATATAATCAGTAACAACAAAATCCTGCAATTTTGTAGACAGTTTCCGTTTCCTTGGTGATCTACACATTCTACACTCTGAAGTATCAAAACCATGAGCTGCTGATTTCTCTCAACTTCATCCCACAAAGCATCAAAAGAGGCTGGGTCTGACCGCATTTCTTCAAGTGGGCTCTTACAGTTTCAATTAATTCTACAGCTTTTACCATGTCAAGATTGGCTGATTGTAGCAAATTTGATAACTGATTTATCCTACCAAGAATATGTGTCATAATGGCTAGCTTCATAGCAAACCCAGCATCTATTTGACCTAAAAGTCCTCTTGCATCAATAGCTCTTTCAGCATTGCAGTCATTTGATAAACCTTCTAGAATACGCAGAACGGCATTCAGTCTCTCTTTCATTACTTTGCAAGTATCATACCTGCAAGCCCATCTGGTATCTGAAAGTCGTTGTAGCTCTCTAGTTTGCTCATTGGAATACATTTCCTTTTGCACATCCAACCATTTTGCATGGACATAAGATCCACTGATGAATACATACAGTTTTTCCAATAATGAGAAGAACTGTGCAGTCAACAGGGAGACACGTACCAATTAAGTACCAACACAAGGCATTATAGAAAATTTGTAAGGGTAACTGGTGTAATTTAGTTATGTTCGTTGCTATTAAAAGTGATCAATAGAAAGTATATGAATTTAACTCACTCAGAGGCATGTTTCTTTCTTTCAAGCAGAGGAAAAATATTTATTGTATTTGAGGTCGAGGGTAAGTCATCAGTAGAAATTATTTATAATACTCCATGCATGCTCCCTCAGTCCTACCTAGTGGAACACGGCTCCCACACCACACGGCAGCCGTGGCCAGTGGGTGTGCACCTGGGCGGGCACCGGCTTCTCGTGGGTGGGCACGTGCCCACCTAGGCCCACCCGTAGCTACGCCACTGCCGAAGTAACCCAATTCGGCGTGATTCTGGATGTACCAGGCGTTGGTGGGACAAGGCCTGTAATACCCAATCACTGCTGGGTGGACAGGGGTTCGAGTTTTAAGGAAACAGCCCATCTGTCTCCGCTCCGCCAGGGGATCGAACCGAGGCCTCAATCGAACCCGGGACTTCTCGGTTGTGAGCCGAGCGTGCTACCTTTACACTACGGAGTACCCTAGGAGCGTGTGTGTGTGTGTGTGTGTGGAGGATGAAATTAAGTCCAACCTGCACACACACACACACACACACACACAAACACACGAACACACACACACACACACACGTACACACACACACACACACACACACGTACACATACACGTACACACACACACACACACACACACACGTACACACACACACACGTACACACACACACACGTACACACACACACGTAGCCTAAACACACACACACAAACAAGGAAAATGTCAATTTCAAATTATCCATCCGTATCTAATAAGCAAATATTTACTTTCTATTTTAACTGATTCATTTTTTTTGCGATCAGTAAATGCCTCTCTTCATTATCAACAGTAGTAGTAGTAGTAGTAGTAGTAGTAGTAGTAGTAGTAGTAGTAGTAGTAGTAGTGGTAGTAGTAGTAGTAGTAGTAGTAGTAGTAGTAGTGGTAGTAGTAGTGTTAGTAGTAGTAGTGGTAGTAGCAGTAGTGGTAGTAGCAGTAGTAGTAGTAGCAGTAGTGGTAGTAGTAGTAGTAGTAGTGGTAGTAGTAATAGTAGTAGTGGTAGTAGCAGTAGTGGTAGTAGTAGTAGTGGTAGTAGTAGTAGTAGTAGTAGTAGTAGTAGTAGTAGTAGTAGTGGTAGTAGTAGTAGTAGTGGTAGTAGTAATAGTAGTAGTGGTAGTAGCAGTAGTAGTAGTAGTAGTAGTAGTAGTAGTAGGTAGTTGAAGTAATAGTAGTAGTTGTAGGTAGTTGTAGTTGTATTTGTAGTAGTAGAAGTAGTAGTGGTGGTGGTGGTAGTAGTAGAGTAGTACTGGTAGTAGTTACAGTTGTAGTAGTTGTTGTAGTTGTAGTAGTTGTTGTAGTTGTAGTAGTTGTTGTAGTTGTAGTAGTGTAATGCCCATTATTCGGGAGAGATAGTATGAGAATTATTATCATATAATTCCCGAGTTATGTCTTGTAAGTAATTCTTTTTTTTCAGTTTCACGGGTGACTCATCGTCTTTCTTTCTTTTCCGCCATATTTTCTCATCATTTGGCCGTCCTACACGCCATTTTGTTTATCTTCTTTCGTTCCTTCTCCGCCATTTCTTTCTTCCTTCCTTCCATTCCCCCCCCCTGACATGCCGTATGCGAGTCAAAATTCGTGGAATAATTATTCCGCGATCAGTGATAACTAATGATTTCAAATCTTTTCATCTTTCCCCAGCTATCTGATCAGACCGAGTAACACTCCCAGATTCTTAATGTCTTTCAAAATAATCCCTATCGTTATCGGTCATGGTCATACATGGACGTCTTAGTAAAGTTATACGCTAAATTGAAAGTCTACCAAGTTTCTAGGTTCACTTCCATACCTTCTCGCTCTTGAAAACGCGTTCGGACTTTTGACGTGAAAACAAATCACTCCCTTCTTGGGTATTAGATTAAGCATATTAAATTCTTCTATATCAAAGTAACATGTCTGTATTATAGGCAGCCTTGTCTTAGGTACACGAGTTTCATTATTTTATTAGTTAGTTTGTGATTATAAGCTCTTCATTTGAGGTCACGTCAAGACCCTTCAAACGATCCCCCTTTTTTCTGCCTCGGGCGGGGTAAAGCCGTGGGACGCCAGTCTCCACCCATCTTTCCCGTAGGTAAGTCGCCCGACATTCGCTCCTGTTTCCCCCCCCCCCCTTTCCTTGTTATCATATTGTTATCTATATTTTCAAATATGGGTATCTATGTTTAGTGTACGCTAACGGAAAGGAGGTCCACCCATCCTTATAAGTATTATTAAAGAGTCTCCACCCATCTTTCCCGTAGGGAGAGGCTTCAAGGGGGGCGTCCCACGCCTTCCTCTTCAAGCCATATGGTCTTGTGAATACACACACAATCCAGTACTCTCACCTTTTCTCTCCTATATATATATCTTCCATGTATAATTATAACTATTAAGCGGTATGTTACCTAAGTGTAGGATAATTCATTAAATAGGATCCAGTGAGGAGAGTTATGCTCCTAAGAGCTTCCTTTCATCACATAGGAAGAGTTTCCTGTATCAGGGTGTAAAGTTTTTTCTTACATCCGATTAGAGTTTTCCGGTGTTGAATTAACCCTCATATGTTGGATATGATCTCAAGCAAGAGACATACTATGTCACTATGAATAAATAGGATGATGTTTGCAAATATAGTTCTTGTGTTTATTATAAAACCCAGGTGATTATTCTGTGTTAGGACAGTAATTCCCCACACTTCCAAAAGAGTCAGCCTTACTCGGTATAATTCCACGTATCAATCACGACTACCAAGATAAATCTAATATTAATATTATTCAAACGTGCCCAGGGAGTAACCCAAGGAACTACTCGCCCGGGCTGGTGGCAGCACTTCCCCTTAACCTAAACCCTTATCCTTTCCCCTTAAATACATCCCCCATTTCAGTACTCTCCGCAGTGAGACGTGGTCAAACTATAATCACATAGTGAAGTCATAAGACTAAGGTAAATCCTCCATTCAAGTTGTAATCTTTTGTCAAATCATAATCAAGTAATATCATTCAAAAACCGTTGACCAGTTCTAAACCCCCCATAGAAGTTACCCCGAAATACCAGCAACACAGTAGTAGTAGTAATAGTTGTTGTGGTAGGTAGTAGTAGTAGGTAGTAGTAGAAGTAGTAATAGTTATAGTAGTAGTAGCAGTAGTAGTAGTAGTAGTAATAGTTGTTGTGGTAGGTAGTAGTAGTAGTAGGTAGTAGTAAAAGTAGTAGTATTAATAGTAGTAGTAGTAGAAGTAGTAGTAGTTATAGTAGTAGTAGTTGTTGTAGTTGTAGTAGTAATAGTTGTTGTGGTAGGTAGTAGTAGTAGGTCGTAGTAGAAGTAGTAGTAGTAATAGTTGTAGTAGCTGTTGTAGTTGTGGTAGTAATAGTTGTTGTGGTAGGTAGTAGTAGTAGGTAGTAGTAGAAGTAGTAGTAGTAATAGTAATAGTAGTAGTAGTAGTAGTAGTAGGTAGTAGTAGAAGTAGTAATAGTTATAGTAGTAGTAGCAGTAGTAGTAGTAGTAGTAATAGTTGTTGTGGTAGGTAGTAGTAGTAGTAGGTAGTAGTAGAAGTAGTAGTAGTAATAGTAGTAGTAGTTGTTATTCTTGTTGTTCTTTGTTTGTCTTTGTAGTCACATCAGGTTTTTCTGAATCTACTATAATGCATAATATGCATTGTATTTTTATTAGTAATGAACCGATATCGTAGTTTGTATTGACTCTATGATGCATAAAACAATAAATAAGGTATAGTGTTTAACCATCTTGTCAGGTAGGAATGCAAGTAAAAAGATAACAATGATATAAAATGCTATTGACAAACATTGAGCGTTCGTTCGTATTTGCATGTTTTTTCTCTTTGTTTTTTCTACAATCTTATCTCCCGGCCTTTCAACTTTCCATTATAGGTCACTGAAGTAACATTGAGCCTCTTCTCTTTCCTCTCTATATTTTGTTCCTATATTGGCCTCTCGAGCCACTATTGGGAACCTTTCTAAAGAACATAGACCAATAGCTAGCCTGGTATTAGGGATGTGCAGTGTGCACCGGTATCCGGTATACCGAAATACCGGTATTTTATCGACGGTATTACCGGTATTACCGGTATTTTGGTTTTCCGGTATACCGGTATCAGTATTAGTATTGCATCGGTATACCGGTATCGATATATCATTTGGTCGGTATTGGATTTAGGTACTATGGTTTTTTTTCTCCTTTTTTTTTTCGAAACAGACTCCTGCCTAGTACCAAGACCAAGAACTGACTAGTGACTACTCCGACTGCCGAGACGCGTATGGTAGCGTAACGCTCATTGGCTCAGAATCTAAGGCGCGTGTTATCATTGGCCGGTTGCACCTCAGCTGACAATGCCGCGCTGTGAAACCTCCCTCCCTCCTTCCCTCTACCCCTGAGGGTAGACCATCACAGAAAACGAACCATTACATATCACACAGGCGTCACTATAAAAATCTAGCCTAGCTCACATTTTCATTATTGTTATTATTATTATTATAAGTATTATTATTATTATTATTATTATTAGCTAGTCTACTATTAGTATGATTATTATCATCATCATTTTCATTATTGTTATTATTATTATCATCCAAATTATTATTATGATTTTATTATTAACTAGCCTAAAAGCTGCCCTCCGGGCGGACTTTTTGGCTAGCTCCTGCGGAGGGCTATTGGTGGGCCTTCGGCCCACCAACTGTGGGCCAGAACCAACGTCTCGGCAGACTCTCCAGATAGCCCCTTCTAACTTTTCTGAAATCACGGATGTAGAAATGTATTTATTAACGCCTTAACCATCACCACACACCCATTCACTCACCCATTACCCATCACCCCCCACCTATTCCCTCACCCATCACCCATCACCCCCAACCCATCACCCCCCACCCATTCACTCACCCATCACCCCACACCCATTACCCATCACCCCACCCATTCACTCACCCATTACCCATCACCCTACATCAAGGTTTCCTCAATTCTCGCAACCCACTTTTTTTTCACAATTCTCGCTAATAGGCGACTAAAAAAAAAAAAAAAAAAAAAAAAAAAAAAAAGGATCGGATCATCCCCAAAATAGCCTTAAAATGTTCATCTGGTCGACCTGGTTCCAAAACTGTGCTATATGATGGGATTGCGCCACTGGGGGCGGAACCTACCGCGGACACACAGACAGACAGACACACACACTTTCGCTTATATTATTATAGATATAATTATTTCAAAGGTATGTGTGATTGTGTGTGTGTGTGTGTGTGTGACTGTGTGTGTGTGTTTGTGTGTGTGTGTGTGTGTGTGTGTGTGTGTGTGTGTGTGTGTGTGTGTGTGTTTACACCTCAGATATGACTGACCTCTCGTATCTTTAACATCTACCTATTTGAAGAAAACTCGCGTTACACGTGTCTCCGTCTACACTCTACGCCTTTGAAATAATAACAATAATAATAATTAAAGATAAATGATGATAATGATTTTAATAATAAAAACAATAATAATAATAATAATAATAATAATGATAATGTCAATGGTATTAATGATAATAATAAGTTATAATAATAATAATAATAATAACTTAGGTAGATAAAATAATAATAACAATAATAGTGATACTAACAATAATATTGTTTGTTTGTTTGTTTGTTTAGAGGATAATTCCTCAGAGCCGTAGTGATCTACCGCTGCAGCTTAGTGTTGGCCGACGCCATCACCGCGGGAGGGGGGTCACAAACCCCCGGCTAACACCCGATACCCATTCACTGCTGGGAGGACAGGGGCTCGGGTTTTTAAGAAAGACCGCCCATCTATCTTCGCTCCGCCCGGGGATCGAACCCAGGACTTCTCGGTTGTGAGCCGAGCGTGCTAACCACTACACTACGGAGTACCCGAGATTTATTGATAACAATAATGATAATAATAATCAAAATTATAATAATAATGGTAATAATGATAATAATAATAATATTGATAATGATTATAATGATAATGATAAAGATAGGATACTATAGATACTACTGATATGATAAACAATATTATAAAATAGATACATAGTAGAAATAGATAGACTAGCAAAGAAATGATAGATAGAAAGATAGATAGAAATAATACAATATATAGAAAGATAGATATAATATAGCAATAATATAATAGATAGAATAGATAGAATGTTAACCAATATCCAAGAATTACAATGGAGAATTAACATTAATTACAAATTGCAATGGAGATTACGTTCTGGGTCACAAGGGGTTAAGCCTGTAGCGTACCTGAGCTGGTGTGCGGGCAGAGGGAGGGGCTGGTGTGATTCCCTTCTGTAGCTACAGGTGCCGAGGACCGAAATACTTCTCTAGGTTGCCGTGTTCATATTGTTGATCGCACCCTTAAGGCTGACATTCAGTGTATCAGTAGTGGCACATGAACTTTATGCTCTTACAGAAGTCTAGTACAAACAGGATAGAGATATCTCTTGGGGTTTCCTGTGTTGGCTCAAAACTGAAGTCCAAACACAGCATCTCTAGCATGCTTAATGTCATGCTTCATAGTATTTAGGGTGTTTTATTTAGGGTATTTTATTTCATATGTATCTGCTATTTGTGTATTCCAGCTCATTTCAAGAACAAGAAGTAACGGATTCAAGCTGGAAAAGCTTAGATTTAAAAAAGAAATAGGGAAAAACTGGTTCACAAATAGGGGTGGTAAATGATTGGAATGGACTCAGTAGACGGGTAGATAGTGCAGAGTTATTAGAGAGCTTTAAAGGGAGGCTGGATAATTTCATGGATGGGGATGAAAGGTGGATGTAGGTAGTGTTAAGTAACAGGAACTACCTCGTGTAGGTCTCGCGGCCTCTTGTAGCTTCCTTATTTTCTTATGTTCTTATGTTCTTATGATGATAACAATGATAGCAATTGTAATAATGAAATATTAGCATAGCAATACTAATAAGAAATTGTAATAATTATCAATCTATAATAATATAAGCGAAAGTGTGTGTGTGTGTGTGTGTGTGTGTGTGTGTGTGTGTCGTGTCTGTCTGTGTCTGTCTGTCTGTCTGCGATAGGTGCCGCCCCCTGTGGCGGAATCCCATCATATGTCACAGTTTTGGAATCAGATTGACCAGGGGAAGGTTTTAAGCCCACTTATAAGATGATCCGATCACCTTTTTTTTTCTTTTCTTTTTTAGCAGCCTATTAGCGAGAACTGTGAAGAAAAAAAAGTGGGTTGCGAGAATTCGAGAGAACTGGAACTCGAAATGCCAGGGGTCGCTGGCAGTTTTAACTCACTTTTTTGATAATAAGTTGGTCTACTGGAAAACAAAATATGGGCTTATTCCACTGCACTTAAAACACAAAAGTATAATATTAAGAACGATTTTCTTCTATATGTATATTGTATAGAAGCCTGATTCTGTAAAACATTGTATATAACCAAATAACCAAGGAGGTTATAGTTGAGGAGGCGAGGTAAATGCTACTCTATGATATTATATAGTCAATAACGTATGTTTAGAAGCTATCTATACCTAGGCAGTCATATTTTCCTGTTATTATTGTGTATCAATCAGATAGAAAGCCTGGAAGTGCAATGAGTCGACGCGTGAAGTGGCAATGTTTGATTCAATCTCCCCGCCACAATCTCCCGCCCACCACTCCCCGCGCGGCGTGTCGCCTCCACAATTATAACCTACATTGTCGCAACAACAAGCCGATTTCGGCATTCTTTATTCTTCGTTTTTCCAAGGCATTGCTTATTGTATTTTGACAAGCGTTTGCCAGACGCAGCAGTACTGTCTTAGAAAACAGTGTGAACATCGCCCAAATTTTACATGCCACAATATACATGTAAAAAATATATTAAGCTTTGCTACTCGAGGCGAGTAATTTGCATTAAATTGCTATTATAGAACGTTCCATCGTAATGCATGTCATCCATATAATTAGTAGAACAACAGAAGAACTATAATTTTTGGTATTCAGATGCGGTGCATCAATGTTTATCGCGAAATTAATTTATGAAAAATATTAGTCGCGGAGCCAAAACACAGTAGACCAACCTTTGAGTTAAAATTGCCAGCGACCACTGGCATTTCTCGAGTTTCAGATCATTGGAATTGAGGAAACCTTGATGTAGGGTGATGGGTAATAGGTGAGTGAATGGGTGGGGTGATGAGTAATGGGTGTGGGGTGATGAGTAATGGGTGTGGGGTGATGGGTGAGTGAATGGGTGGGGGGTGATGGGTGATGGGTGAGGGAATAGGTGGGGGGTGATGGGTAATGGGTGAGTGAATGGGTGTGTGGTGATGGGTAATGGGTTAGTGAATGGGTGTGTGGTGATGGGTAATGGGTGAGTGAATGGGTGGGGGGAATACATACTTCGGCCCACCAATAGCCCTCCGCAGGATCTAGCCAAAAAAGTCCGCCCGGAGGGCGGCTTTGCTTTCAGGAAAGTTAGAAGGGGCTATGATGTGAATGGGTTGGCGTTAATACATACATTTCTACATCCATGATTTCAGGAAAGTTAGAAGGGGCTATCTGGAGAGTCTGTGTTTGGTGGGCCGAAGGCCCACCAAACACAGGTGGGGGGGGGCGAAGGCCCACCAATAGCCCTCCGCAGGAGCTAGCCAAAAAGACCGCCCGGAGGGCGGCTTTGCGGCTAGTAAGATAATAAAAATGGAAAAAACCCAATAATGATATATATATATTTATAATTATCATTGATACAATATGGTATCAAGGGTACTCCGTAGTGTAGTGGTTAGCACGCTCGGCTCACAACCGAGAAGTCCCGGGTTCAATCCCCGGGCGGAGCGAAGATAGATGGGTGGTCTTCCTTAAAACCCGAGCCCCTGTCCACCCAGCAGTGAATGGGTACCGGGTGTTAGCCGGGGGTTTGTGACCCCCCTCCCGGGGTGGTGGCCTCGGCCAACACTAAACTGCAGCGGTAGATCACTGTGGCTCTGAGGAGTTATCCTCTAAACAAAACAAACAAAACATACCGCTAATAATAATGATTAAAAAATGATGTAATAATAATAATAATAATGCAAATAATAAAAATTAAGAATATTTAACAATAATTATAAAATAGCTTATAATGATCAAATATTTTGAAAACAATGTCAATAATCACAATGATAATTATATATATATATATACTATATATATATATATATATTATATATATATATATATATATATATATTATATATATATATTAATATATATAAATATATATATATATATATATATATATATATATATATAATATATATATATATATATAATATCTTTACCTTACCTTTGATACCTTTGAAGAATCTTGCCCGTTATCGGCGGAGTTGAGGTGGTCCTCCACTCATTCCAGGTGTAGGCTAGTATGTAGCTCCCTGTTCCTTGCCTCCAGGACCACTGAAGGTAAAGTGTTGTCATGGGAGCTACTGTAGCCTGGCGTGGGTGGTTGGTCTGGATGTCAGCCAGCCACTTGTCAAGGTGATGTTTGAAGGTGTCCGTGGTGACGCCCGTTAGGTTCCGAATTTTGTTTTGGGGGCACAATTGAAGACCCGGGTTACACCATTGTGGGAAAAACCTGGGTGTAGAGTGTTTGTAGTCTTTAGAGGAGGCGCAGTACTCGAAAACTTTAGCAAAACCCGCCTTTCTAGGGTTTTTTTTTTCCTCCATCCCATTTTTGGGATTGGAAACCCCGGGACCCCCCGGGTTTTTCCCCAGACAAGAATGATGTACCTCTCTCGTCTGCGCTGCAGGGGAGTAGGGGCCCCAAGTCTGTGCAGCCTCCCCCATTTGGGGTGAGGGCTGAAGCCCAAATATATCTTTTTGGGATAGGCCCTTTTGGTGGTGTTCCAGAAGGGGATTTTCCTTTTTTTTTGGGTGGGGTGACCCATAGTTGGGCCAGAAGTCTCTACCCGGTTTTTAAAAAGGGACTTCCATAGGTCAGCATGCAGGATTCCCCCTTGTAGGGAAATTTGTTTTCAGGACCACCCGGGCAGCGTCGCGCTGTTGGGTGATGGGGGTGTAGTGTAGGGAGAAATTTCCATCGGGCTCAATACACTCCCAGGTTTTTTGTGAAGTTTTTTGTTGTATGGTTGGGGTTGGGGATACAAAATTTTGAGTGGTGTTTTTTATAAAGGTATTTCTGCCATATCTCAGAATTTTTTCTCCTTTTAAATTCCATATTGTTCTTTGGGCCCCATTTTAGATTGAGGCCCCCACCCCAGTAAAACGGGCGGGGAGGGTTTTTTTTTTAATGCCGTAACGGGTGTCGTCAGAAAATTTAAAGGGTTAAGGGGAAAATATCGAGACCTGTGTCAATGTCTGATATCATGATCAAAAAATTTAAAAAAGGGCCCCAAGCACAGATCCTTGGGGGAAAACCCCCTTTTTGACTTTACACTGGATGGGCTGTTACCATTTATGGTGACAACCCGGGGGCTGTTGGTGAGAAAACTGTGGATCCTTTTCCCCACTCTGCCCGAAAGCCAAAAGGGTTTTTGAGTTTTTGGAGGGGAATGCCATGACTACCTTTTTCAAAACCTTGGCAAAAATCTAGGTAGATCATCAGCATTATCCCATCCCGAGTTGCTTCTTTAAAATAGCCTTTTTAGTGTTGTAAAAAAGCTTGATAGGCAAAGGGCCTTTCCTCTTCCCGAAAAACCATGTTGTCCATCCCTTTAAGGCCCCTCTTTCTTCCCGGTGGTTTTTCCATCTTTGGCCCCCAGTATCCTTTCAAAGATTTTGATGACGTGGGGTGTGAGGACCACTGGTCTGTAATCTGCTTGCCTGTCCTTTGCTTCCTCCTTTATGTATGGTGTTATTGTCCCCAGCTTGAGTTCATTGGGGACGGAGCCAGTGAGGAGGGATGTAGTCCACAGCATCTTCAGGGGTGTGGCCAGTTGTTCCCTACAATTTTTCAGAAACACAGTATGGTAAACCATCTGGTCCTGCTGCTGCTTGCGGGTTGATGTTGCTTATGGCTTGGATTATGTCTTCCCTGGTTATCATAAATGTCGTGCGCAGAATGTCAGCACATTTCCTTTCGCTAAAGAAAGTACAGGGATCTGTTACCCGTTTCTGAGTATCAGGTTTACTAAACACTCTCTGTTTACTCAGTCTGTAGCATTTCTGCCATTTCCTGTGGGCCATCTTCAAGTTCCCCGTTCTCTTTCATTAGAGGGCCAACCGATGTTGTGCTGGTCAATCTCTTCTTGGCGTAAGAGTAGAAAAATTTGGAGTTGACTTTTATATTTTCCACGGCACGTTGTTCTTCTTGTTCTCTCTGCCGTACGTGTGATTGAGCAAGTGCATCTTCCAGTAAGTGTAGCTGACGTTGTATTGCGTTTGCTGCCACAGCATAGGTTACTTTCTTTAATTTTCTTTGTAAATTGGCCCTCTTTTTCATCAGTATTCGTCTGTCCCTGGGTATTTGTGTTCCTTCCTGACGACCCCTGAGGGAATGTGTTCCTTACAAATTTGCAGGCATTTGCTGGAGAGTACTTCGTACATCTCGTGGGTTTCCCATTCCACTAAAGATGTTTTCCCATTTTATGGCATCTAGTTCTTTCGGACTTTATCCCAGTCAATGTTTTCTTCCATAAAAATTTAATGCATGGAAAGAGTCTATCCTGCCTGACGTTGTGTGTTTCTTGTGGGAATATTCTGATGTTGGCCCTTACATGGATGAGGTTATGGTCTGACATCACCGTCTTCTCAATGTCATAGGAGTGGAGGTAGTCGTAGCTGTTGCTGATGATGAGGTCCAATATATTGTTCCCTCTTGTGGGCTCCATTATTAGTTGGTGTAAAAAATGCTCCTCCATAAGTGAGGTTAATTTTACCGCTTGGCCCTTTTCTTCTGGTGTCCCACCTGCGATATTCATGGAGGGCCAGCTAATGTGAGGCAAGTTAAAGTCCCCCAGTATTAAAAATACTGTAGATTTATTTGGAGGAAATTTCTAAAGAAGCGCAAAATCTAAGGAAATCCTAAGGAAATCGTTTTTTTTCAGACATTTATAGAGATATGTAGATTAACTTAAATAGCCAGGTGAGCTGATAATGCATATTTTATTTGCCTTTGACAAAATGACCAAAGAACAAATTCTCGGTGCTAATTTCTTATCATATTCATATCTACAGCATCTATAGCAGCAAGGATATTGGGGAATGGGGAGGAGGGAGGTGGAGCGCGATGATGAAAATGAAAAAGAAGAAGAATATTAACAATAATTATAAAAATAGCTTATAATGATAAAAATATAGGAAATAATGTCAATAATAACAAAACAAAAAAACAAAAAACAAATATATATATATATATATATATATATATATATATATATATATATATATATATATATATATATATAATATATATATATATATATATAGATATATATATATATATATTATATATATAATATATATATATATATATATATATATATATATATATATATATATATATATATATTCTATAATAATATAAGCGAAAGTGTGGTGTTTTGTCTCTCTGTTCGCGATGGGTGCCGCCCCCTGTGGCGGAATCCCATCATATGGCACAGTTTTGGAACCAGATACCAGAATATATATATATATACTAGCCGCAAAGCCGCCCTCCGGGCGGACTTTTGGCTAGCTCCTGTGGAGGGCTATTGGTGGGCCTTTGGCCCACCACCTGTGTTTGGTGGGCCGCAGGCCCACCAAACACAGATTCTCCAGATAGCCCCTTCTAACTTTCCGGAAATCATGGATGTAGAAATGTCTATTAACGCCAACCCATTCACATCACCCCAAACCCATTCACTCACTCATTACCTATCACCCCCCCCCCATTCAATCACTCATTACCCATCACCCCCCACCCATTCACTCACCCATTACCCATCACCACACACCCATTCACTCACCCATTACCCATCACCCCACCTATTCCTCACCCATCACCCATCACCCCCACCCATTCACTCACCCATCACCCCACACCATTACCCATCACCCACCCATTCACTCACCCATTACCCATCACCCTACATCAAGGTTTCCTCAATTCTCGCAACCCACATTTTTTTTCACAATTCTCGCTAATAGACTGCTAAAAAAAAGAAAGAAAAAAGTGATCAGATCATCTCATAAGTGGGCTTAAACCTTCCCCTGGGCGAGTTGGTTCCAAAACTGTGCCATATGATGGGATTCCGCCACAGGGGGCGGCACCCATCGCGGACAGAGAGACAAACACACACACTTTCGCTTATATTATTATAGAATTTTATATTATATATATATATATATATATATATATATATATATATATATTATATATATATATATATATTGTTATATTGACATTATTTCCTATATTTTTATCATTATAAGCTATTTTTATAATTATTGTTAATATTCTTCTTCTTTTTCATTTTCATCATCGCGCTCCACCTCCCTCCTCCCCATTCCCCAATATCCTTGCTGCTATAGATGCTGTAGATATGAATATAAGAAATTAGCACCGAGAATTTGTTCTTTGGTCATTTTGTCAAAGGCAAATAAAATATGTATTATCAGCTCACCTGGCTATTTAAGTTAATCTACATATCTCTATAAATGTCTGAAAAAAAACGATTTCCTTAGGATTTCCTTAGATTTTGCGCTTCTTTAGAAATTTCCTTCTCAGGCTTAAATTTCCTTAAAATAAGGAAATTTCCTGAAAGTGGAAACACTGGTGGTTCACTGTAACATCAGGGTTGCCAGATAGTTGGGCGGGTTTATGGCCAGATTAACTGATAAAATAAATACAAAATAAAAAAGTATTTACATTTTTATATTATATGTATTTAAATACAATGTATTTAGATACTCATTAAAGTATTTATTTACTGTATTTAAATACTAATGTATTTATAAATACATTTCTTAATACACAAATGTATTTAAATACAAATGTATTCAAATACTGCCCACTGATCTATATAACATGGATCGCGGATCTGGGCTAGCTGTGGCCGAGATACTGAAGTCAGCCACCAGCCACCAGCCGCCATCTTGTCAACACCAAAACAAATACATGGGCCTGGGCCGGGTGTTGGCTGCTGGCATGTGATAGCCTATATTACCACCTACTACTACTATTAACATCTACTACTACTACTACTATTATCACCTACTACTACTATTACCACCAACAACTACTATTAACACCTACTACTACTACTAAACTTCCAACCTAGTGCATCGTCGAACCTTCCAAGTCATTTATTTACGGTGATACACAGACAACAGGTGTGTTGCGAGGCCGTACAGGTGTGTAGTGACAGGTGTCTTGCGAGGCCGTACAGGTGGGTAGTGACAGGTGTGTTGCGAGGCCGTACAGGTGTGTAGTGACAGGTGTCTTGCGAGGCCGTACAGGTGTATAGTGATAGGTGTGTTGCGAAGCCGTACAGGTGTGTAGTGACAGGTGTCTTGCGAGGCCGTACAGGTGTATAGTGACAGGTGTGTTGCGAGGCCGTACAGGTGTGTAGTGACAGGTGTGTTGCGAGGCCGTACAGGTGTGTAGTGACAGGTGTCTTGCGAGCCCGTACAGGTGTGTAGTGACAGGTGTGTTGCGAGGCCGTACAAGTGTGTAGTGACAGGTGTGTTGCGAGGCCGTACAGGTGTGTAGTGACAGGTGTGGTGTATGTGGTAAAGCGAGAGAGGTTAAGAGTGCAGTGTTAGCCCCCCAGTGTGTGTGTGTCTGACCTAAAGAGCGAACGCGCAGTTCTCGTCCACTATAACGGCGTCAGCCCCGTACCGCCGCGGCCACGGGTACGGCGCGGGCCACAGTGGTCCATAGAAGCTACTCTCGGGGATTACAGGAAGTTTAAATGAATCAAAAACCTTTGGCCTAATAAAAAAAACTTTCTTAATTAGGTATATTGAATTGAAAGTAGTTAGTTTCGTACACTGATTTTGATTATTTTCGTACATACCTGGTGTCGTTTCGTAACTCTAGTAGTCAAGTTCAACTCTGAGCTGAGTGTACGAAACGACTATGGTTTCATATAGACTACGAACACTTTTGTAATAAGACGAGAGTTTCGCGGTCTTTTTTCAGAGACATCAACTATTTTTCTTGGCCTACAATAGTGCTTGTTGCAATGGAAATAGTTTTATTTGCGCAACCCCCCCCCCCCAAAAAAAAATAATAATAATAATGAAACCTAACCTAACCTTATAGGTTTTAATGAAACCTAACCTAACCTTATAGGTTTTAATGAAACCTAACCTAACCTTATAGGTTTTAATGAAACCTAACCTAACCTTATAGGTTTTAATGAAACCTAACCTAGCTAACCTTAAAGGTTTTAATGAAACCTAACCTAACCTTATAGGTTTTAATGAAACCTAACCTAACCTTAAAGCTTTTAATGAAACCTAACCTAACCTTATAGGTTGTAATGAAACCTAACCTAACTTTAACCACAAAGAATACTTTTTTTTTTCTTTTTTTTTCTCGCAAAATAAAGCTATCTCCATTAGAACAAGCACCGCTTATTAGGAAGCGCTATGATCATTTGTATCATAACCGCACTTAGGTCTGCTTCCGTTCCCCACTAATTGTTAACAAGTATAAAAAAAATATACTTATAGCTACATCTACCTATATAAAAAAAAGTATACCATATCCACCTATATTATTTTTAACTAGTAGGTGGATGACTGGAGTGGGTAGATGGATTAAGAGTGGATGGGCTGGGTGGGGAGTGGGTGTGGGTGTGTGTGGGTGTGTGTGTGTGTGTGGGTGTGGGTGTGGGTGTGGGTGTCTGGTGGTGTGGGTGTGGGTGTGGGTGTGTGTGGGTGTGGGTGTGTCGTGGGTGTGGGTGTGTGGTGGGTGTGTGTGTGGGTAGGTGTGTGTGTGTGTGTGTGGTGGGTGCGTGTGTGTGTGTGTGGTGTCTGTTTGTACAGGACATAGCAGCACAGCTTGGCATGACGAGGCGATAACACAACCAGACAGCAACGCGAGCCGCAGAAACAAGGCTTTGTTTTGGTTTTGGCAAGATGGCGGACAGCTGGAACCAGTGCTGAGCCAGGCTTCCGCGATCCATGTTATATAGATCAGTGGTGCGTACGTGTAGGAGAACCATTTCCTTATTTATTCGTTTTTTATTCGGTTAGGGTAGTTTAGACACTGGATATTTCACTGTTCATATTTAAGCCCGGTTCAGACCACGTATTTGCTACGTGCGTCTTGTTATCGTGACGTTGGTGGCGTAGCGTGATGCTGTAGGAAGGATGGTATATAGTAGCTACTAGAGGGGCACGTGAGAGGGTTAGAACTCAGAGCTGGGCACTTCCGTACCTCTGTCCGTACCTCCGTACCTCCGTACCTACGGACTTCCAAACTAGGTCCGGAAGTCCAGAGGTACGGAAAGTTTTTCAAAGGTACGGAAGTAACAGGTACGGACCTGCGAAATTTTGGGTCCGTACTTCCGTACCTGATATTTTCTATGATGAAAAAAAAAAAAAAAAAGACGAAAAAACAGCCCACAGAATAACTTTCACGCGTTTTGGCGGGCAATTTGCCACTAGCTGTCAGCTGATCATTTCCTAAGGCGAGATCCGTGCATCTGTGGTGCCTGGTAAACACCAAACGTGCGGCATCAAGCTCAAGATCAACAACGTTTTATGTTTACAGTCACATCACCCGGCAACGCGTTTCAAAGTTTCACTGCTATTGCTTACTGTTTAGTGTTTACAACTAAACATGGACAAATACGTGAAAAGAAGTGATAGCGACAGGAGCAGGAGTGTGTCTGGGGATAGTAGCTGTAGTAGTGTGAGCTACAGAACCAGCACGCCTGCACCATCTGCGTCCAGAACCCATACACCACAGGGGGCGTCAGATATTTCTTTGTCTGACGTGGAGCTGGACTCCTCCCAGCTGTTCACCCAGGACATAGAGGAGAGTGGGACTGAGCAGGAGGATCAGAGAAGAGGCAGGAGGGCACCAGACAGCTAAAGGCTATGCTGTGGGACCTTGAGAAGTAAGACAAATCTAACTGTTCTATTGCAGTATTTTACTAATTTAATATTTTAAGTTGACATCTTATGATCTTTAAAAAGTTTAATGTTCTTATCGCTATCGCTCGTGTCAATTAAACTTTAAAAAATGG
>JACEEZ010018599.1:0-12500 GCA_016584305.1 Chionoecetes opilio
GATTAAAAATTTTTCTTATTCAGTTATCAATCTTACGTAGTCATTGTTTAACAAATCTCGCTACTTTCATGTATGGAAATGCCATATGTCAGTTATCATCTTTGTAACACTTTATTAAATAATCTATACCCATATGCTAGTCTCGACTTCATTTTGGGCCGAAGTGGATATTAATGGTAGGGCACGGCAGGTAATGGTGTTGAGCGAGGTGAGGTAATGGTGGTAATGGTGGTAATGGTAATGACAGGTAATGGCGTTGTCCTCACCTGCGAGGACAGGTGAGGGGTTGAGTTAGGACAATCAATCAATCAATCATTGGGGGACTACGCCGGGGGGCGCGTCGCCTTGCCCACCCTATACGACGCTTCTCCCGGGGTTCACCACGCCCATGCAGGTTCCCTTCCCGTACCAACCAACAACTCTCAACAGGAAACATAAACTTGTTCCAGTTACGAGTCTTGTGGGCGCCCCCTTGGCCTCCTCCACGCCGGATTGTCTCTTACGGATACAACCCGGTGAGAAGGATCGGTTTCAGGGTAGCGTACCACATGCCCATATAGCCGAAGTTTGCGCTCACGAACTATGCAGGTAATAGGCCTCGATTCAGTCTCATTTGACGACTCACAATCGCTTATTTGACGTATCACACCCGCTGTGGGGAGTCACCTTGTCGTGGTGACGGGGCTTGAACTGTGGTCGACGGCGCCACCTACTTTGGCGGCCTGCCTGCCATTGTTGGGTTCGGTGGCCGTCGGCCTCGTAGACCAAGCGCTCCCCCTTCGTCACTGGGAGGTGGAGCCTGTCGGTGATGTCGCCCTTATACTTTCTCTCCTTTCTTAGGGCGATTCTTGGCCCGGTGAGACCCTTCCCTTCTCTTCCGTCTCACGTTCTTTTTTCCCTTTTAAACCTTCACCACTCCGCCCCCAGTGTTTGCCGTGCGTGGCGACCCGTATATTCCCCGCGCGCCCCTCATCTGGGAGTTGAGTCCCCGCCGGGCGGGTTTGTAGTTCCCTAAGGTGGGCAAGACGCTCCTTTGGTAGGGGGGTTTGGGGTAAGACGGGAGGTCCAGTGTGGCCCCGCTGGTCAATCGGCTGGTCATGCGTTGGCTAGGCTAAGCGGAGGTTGCCTAGTGGGCCCCCGCATCGGTCCCGCGGCTGCCACCAGCCCACCAGGCAACCGAAGCTTTATACTTCCCTGCTACCCTGGAGCTGTTGGGTGAGGTCCTTCCCAACAGACAGCTTCCCCTCGTTGGCTCCGTGGTGGGTGGGGGCGTGGGGAGGTGAAGTAATTTAGTTTATGAGTCAATCTATTAATTTACCCCGTCCTGCCTCTCTCCCTGACGTCCGCTTGTCCTCGACATCTCCCACTGGATCCTCTCTCATTGCCACCCTAGCGCCTTTCCAGGCCCGAGGTGGCACGAAGCGGGCAGCCGCCCCTTCCTCCTCAGCTCCCCGGTCTGGCGGTCCCCGCCCCAAGGGACGCAGACGGGATTGAGAGACGTCCCCTGGCTCTAGGGGCACTTCTATTTTGGACACCTTGCTTTTGCCCAAACTTTTCCCCAGGCCTTGTCCTACAGAGCAATAAATGATATTTTCAGGGCATATGGTGGTGGTTCGCTGCATCCGTTTTGTCTACGATGGCGATGACCACACAAATAGGTGCTACATCATTTTTGCTACAGAAGACGGCGCAACATCTGCCCTTGAGGAAACCACAAAATTGGAAGTGGTGAAAAGCATTATAGAGCCGAATTTTCTTCGCTCTGTTAATGTTGCAGAAGGCACTGAGGACTACGTTCCTAACACCTTCCAGGACACTACAGCATTTTACACAAACGGTCCGCCAAACCCCAACCCCTTATTGGTACGTGGCTTATTACAAAAAAGTGGGGGCAATTTTTCCTTGCGGCGCGTTATCTGGAAAAAAAAATTTGGGAAAAGATCCCGAAAGGCCACCTGAAAAAATTATGGCAGAGGAGTTTTAATCCGAGCCAGGGGAGTTTACTTATGCTCGGATGCTCCTTCACATGCCCATCACCTCTGACAACATTTTTGAATCCATCAACCTCATCATAAGTTTAATAAAGCAAAGGCGTAGTCTACAACTACGGCCTATATGACTTCTCGGAGGAAGAAATACTAAACATGTGTCCGAATAGAGTTCAGAAGGTCGCAAAAGAAAGGGAGTAAAAACATGATATTTTCACATTTACGGATCAAGTCTCCCCGATTACATCAGACGGTCCCCCAGACCTATAAGGATAAAAGCCTTTAACGACAATCCTATGGCAGTGCATGCGTGACGCTTTGGCCACGGCAAGAAGGTTGTAAAACCCTCCTCGCTGTGGTCGCTGCTTCGGCATGGGTCCCATACACAGCTGACTGTAAGGTCAACCCCCTACTGCCCTTTAAATGCCCCCGTGATGGTCACCCACCGAGTTCTCGACAGTGGGGGGACATACAAATTAGAAGAAGACATTCTACATTTGGCCAACTCCCTTTATCAGTCTTGGGAGCGCCAGAAGAGAACTTTTTCACAGACAAGCAGGCGGGGGAGGAAGCAGTAGGTTGTTTTTTTGGGATCCTCTTAAAGGAGGAGTCACTGTTGTTATATTTTTCGTGTGCGACATGCACTATACGAGAGGGGGATGGAAGCTCATTATGAGGAGTCAGCAGACCCACAGAATCGCAGGTCAATCAGACCTTATTATTAATGGAGAATTTAGTAGTTTAGCAAATGTGGTGGAGGAAACTGTGGCAAAGCTTTATTAGGAGTCTTAGTTGATGATGCAGCTTTCCAGCGTGGTGCGTAGGTCCTTTCTTCCTCCCCCTACAAAAGCAGGCGGGGGAGGGAAGCAGACCTACGCATCCACGCTGGCAGTTCCCCCATATCAACTAAGACCCTATCAGGGTTGCCACAGTTTCCTCCACCACATTTGCTAAAACTACTCAATCATCCCATTAATAATAAGTTTCGCTATTGAACCTTCGTTCGTGGAGTCTGCTGACTCCTCTATAATAGCTTCCATCCACCCCTCGTATAGTGCATGTTCGCACACGAAAAATATAACAACGGATCCTCCTTTAAGAGGTTCCCAAAAAACCCAACCTACTTAGGAATCTCAGAAGCGACCTCGCAGTTCCACTGGTTTTTTAAAGTCATTGGCTCCCCGTTCTAACACTCTAACGATGAGCAGAGGGGATGGATTTGAATAAACCTACCTGAATATTTTGAGAAATACTGTCATGACTCCCAATATCATGCTGCTTTCCACGACTGAAGCGGCTAGCGACACAGCTATTACATCACGCTATGGCGAAGGTGATTCAAAACAATGGACACCCAAGTAGTTTATAGCCCTTTTTCTAATAAGCATTTTCAAAGCCTCGACGGAGCTATTAGAAAACTAGGTTTAAAAATTCTGACAATAACTCAGCATCCTTGGTAACATACGGGATCTTCTACAGCTGGGGACCTAGTGTGAGATCCCAATTACGCACCGGATTCACAAAAGCCCAAACAACATCTGGAAAAAAAAAAAACTAGTTTACCCTTTTCAAATAAAGAAAAAGAGCTGACTTTCAAAAACCGCAGCGTCTACACCGTTTAAGGCTTCTAACTGTAGCATCATCACACAAAAAATGTTCTTCATCCTCCAATGGAATATTCGTTTTAATTACGTGCAACTGGGAAGAAACTGGTCTTCTTTCAAAGAGTTGGATCCGTTATTATCTGTTAAAGAGACAATGGTAGGGCAGGGAAGGTGTCTCTGCCCGACAGGTTTTATCCATGTACACACACCACCTCCAGCAGGGGGTGGCTTTAGTGGTGGTTGTGGCCTTTACCATCGTCGGGATGAACCCTTCTCTGTCATCCCACTGCAATCACCCTTGCAGGCTGTAGCAGGTCGTATCCATATGCACAAGACCTACACTGTCTGTTCAATATATCTACCTCCAAATGACGTCATACCTTTCCAAGATCTTGAGGATCTTATCCGCCAGCTTCCCCGTCCATTTTTTCTCCTCGGAGGCATGAATGGGGGACATTTTCTGATGGGGAGATTCCACCAGAAACCGTCGCGGTGGTTCTCTCGTAACTTTTATCGATGGCAACAACCTAAATATATTAAACACAGGAGAACCTACACATTTCCATTCGCAGACTGGAACATCTAATATACTATAGGAGTAGCCGTGTGTCTGTGTGTGTGTGTCTGTCTGTCTGTGTGTCTGTCTGTCTGTTATGAGTAGCCGAAACTGTAAATTAAATTTTGATGAGAGTAGGCTAAAAAAATTGTAAATAAATCGTAGGTGGTAAGCGGCTTGGTCCCATGTCGTTTGAATTATTTTGAAGGGGGGTTTTGGGCTAAAACCACTTTTAGGAGTATTAGATTACAGGAAGAACTCTGCGGTTACGTCTTGCCGCATTCCACAAACTCAGTAGACTTATGAACCTACCGTTTGTGTGTGAGTACCTACCGTTTGTGTGTGATTGTATGTGTGTGTTTGAATCACACGGGGCACAAAGGGTTAGAATCACACGGAACACAAAG
Source organism: Chionoecetes opilio (assembly GCA_016584305.1). Lineage (NCBI taxonomy): Eukaryota > Metazoa > Arthropoda > Malacostraca > Decapoda > Majidae > Chionoecetes > Chionoecetes opilio. The sequence goes on from JACEEZ010018599.1 coordinate 4,556, forward strand.
GGTTGGAATCACACGGAACACAAAGGGTTGGAATCACACGGAACACAAAGGGTTGGAATCACACGGAACACAAAGGGTTGGAATCACACAGAACGTGGTCTACCCCGAGGCACTTTGACCAGTGACCAACGACAGCAACAACACGATTGGAGTTTGCAATCACATGTTGTCTACATATACTACTGTACATACGTATGTCTATATAATACTACTACAAACATCAATACATGGGTCCGAAGGGCCCACAAGCACTTGTTGACTACTATTGACCTATCACTCTGCAAACCACAGGTCGCCCCCGACTTCTCATGGGAGGTGGCCGATTCTCTTCGAGGGAGTGACCATTATCCCATACTCCTAAGTGCAGTGTCATCGCCCCCTTCCAGACGTCTCCCAAAATGGTGCCTCTCTCGTGCAGACTCGTAGGGCTTTCAAAAGGCATGAGTTTTTGAATAACAAATCGATAACTTTCAAACAATAGATGAGGCTGTTGATTTTTTTTTTTTTTTTTTTTTACATGTGTCTATAACACCTGTAGGCAGTGACTTCTTCTAAGGCTGGGATGGTAGGCTCTGTAAGTTCACTGGAGGGCTGTGATGGTTGGCCCTCGCCCGTGGTGGCGCAGGCAGGATTTTTATAGTGACGCCTGTGATTTGAGGTTCATGCCGCCCCCATGTGTCCTCCGATGCACTCACAATCGAAGTAGAGTTAATGGGCAAGGCATGTGGGTGTTCTTAGGCCACTCGACGGTGCAGAAAGATTTTGGTTCTCACCGGAGATCGTACTCGGGTTACCGAGAACGCCACTCGGAGGCACTAACCTCTACCGCCTCCCCTAGTTTGGGGAGGCGGTAGTGATTACTTTCGAGTGTCTCGAATCCATTTTGCAGCCTCGCTGAGCATCCCCCGCGCTTCTGGCTCTTTCCCCCGCCGGCTTGTTCCGTGGTGGAATCAGGACTGTACGGCAGCGAGGAGTCACTCCCGCCGTGCTGAGGCGCAATACATATCGCGGCCAACTTCAGAAGAACTAAAAATAGCCTTCCACAGGTCAAGAGCTCGATACCGTCGGGTAATGAAGGAGGCTCGTCACTCCTCTTGAAGGGCTTATGTAAGTTCGATCTGTGCATCTACCCCGGTGTCCAAGGTTTGGCAAGGAGTGAGAAAAATGAAGGGGAAGTTTATCCCAAACTCCTCTCCATTTCTATCGATTAATGGAGACCCTATGGCAGATCCCTTGACTGTAGCAGAGGAATTTGCTTCCCATTTTGTATCAATGGCGCAGACAGACCTTGCGTTTCCAAGTGCTAGGGAGAGACTGCGACAGGAACAGAGAGGCATAGATTTTTCGTCTAGCAGAGGGGAATCTTACAATGTTCTTTATACACCTTGTGAGCTTTGTCAAACCATGAAGGTTTGCGCAGACATTTCCCGGGCCAAGATGATATACAATTTGCGATGCTCTGTCATCTAAGAGATGAGGCTCTAGATTTCTTGTTGAGCATCTATAATAGAATATGGATTGAAGGAACCTTCCCAAGTAGCTGGAGTGTGGCGGTGGTGATCCCGATCCCTAAGCCTGGGAAGGACCACTCACTACTGACGAATTTCCGCCCCATATGCCTAACTTTATGTGTGTGTAAGCTGTTCGAAAAAATGGTAAATAGTCGACTTGTATGGTTTTTGGAACGGAAAACATTTTCCCCGTTCTCAGTGTGGATTCCGTAAGCAACACTCCACTACGGAAGCGCTTATTTCCTTAAGAGTCATCCATATGCGGGGCATTTGCCTCTCGACAACACCAGGTGACCATATTTCTCGACCTTGAGAAAGCTTATGACACAGCTTGGAGACACGGTATATTGCAGTCTCTGTATGAGATTGGTCTAAGAGGTCGTTTGCCGGTATTCCTCCAGAGTTTTCTAATAAACCGGGTTCTTCGAGTCCAAGTTGGCAATATAATGTCTTCTGAACACCTGTTCCCAGGTGGCATCTCCCAAGGCAGCGTCTTGAGTGTAGATCTGTTCGCTGTGGTCATCAATGGTATTGTTGATGTACTGTCTGAGGGGATTGTTAGTATATTATACGTGGATGATTTATCAATCTCTTTTGCTGCTTCCAGGATGTCGGTTGCAGAGAGAAGACTTCAACTTGCTATTAACAAAGTTTGTGAATGGACGACTAATCGTGGCTTACGGTTTTCTCCAGCAAAGACTGTAGCGGTTCATTTTTGCAGAACCCGTGGGATTCATCCCGACCCATACTTGTATCTTTACGGGAAGAGAATACCATGTAGGGAAGAGGCCCGGTTTTTAGGACTCATTTTTGACAATAGACAGACTTGGGTACCTCACCCTCGTTCTCTCAAGACTGACTGTCTTCGAACCATGGATCTACTGAAAGTCCTCTCGCACACCAGCTGGGGAGCTGATCGCGCTACACTCCTATATCTCAATCGTTCACTTATCCTTTCGAAGCTTGAATATGGATGTGAAGTGTATTCCTCTGCCACACCAACTCACCTGCGGATGTTGGATTATGTACACCATGCTGGTGTCCGTCTGGCAACCGCCCCATTCAGGTCATCTCCCATCCCAAACCAAGTCTATTGGTGGATGCTGGTGTCCTCCCATTAGATCTTCAACACCAGTCCTTCATGTTAAGATATTGGTATCGTCTCCAACGCCTCCCTGACTCAATAGCTTGCCGTGCTGTGTCTTGTGATTCAGGATCGCAAATTTACCTTGAGCTAAGAGGCTTACCAAAGCCCTTGGTTTCCGATTAAAAGCTATTATGGAGACACTATCCTTCCCTGCTTTACGGATCTGCCAGCATAGACCTACGAGAGTCGGGTCATGGCTACTCCCAGAAGTGTCCTTCTGCAAAAGCCTTCCGCTCTCAAAAGGCTCTTTACCTCGTCAGGCTGAGCGTGCCCAGTTTTTAGACCACTATTGCACACATCAGTGTTCTGTCCATGTCTTTACTGATGGTTCCAAATCAGACGAAGGAGTTGGATACGGTGTCGTATTCCCATCGTTTAACAGATGCATCAGCCTTCCAAGTGTTTCATCTGTTTCATCACGAGTATAATCTCACGGTTATTTTTACCATTCCGGATGTCTCTTATACAGTTTTTAGTGTTTCTTGTAGTGCTCTTCAATCACTATACAATTTTAACTCTCCCCATCCGCTGGTGAATGCCATCCTGGAATGTCTTTATCTGATCAAGAGGCGAGGCCGGACGGTCAGCTTTTGTTGGGTTCCGGCACATGTGTGTGTTGCCGGTAATGAGAAAGCTGATGCCTTGGCAAAAGCTGCAGCTAGAAGACCAGCTCTATCACATTTTGCAGTGCCAGCTACAGACTTACGCTCGGCAATCCATAGATCAGTTCACACCAGTTGGCAGGAGCGATGGAATAATATAAGGCAAAATAAACTACGCACAATCCGCCAAAGTATTGAGGACTGGAGCTACTGCGGTCTCTCCCGGAGATGGGAGACTGCCTTGGCACGATTGCGTATTAGTCACACTTTATATACACATGGATTTCTCATGGAGTGGGGCCACCCTCCTTACTGTGATGATTGCTTGGTCCTCTTAACTGTGCGGCACTTGCTGGTCGAGTGTCCTAGTCTTGGGGACCTTCGTGAGCAATTCTTGTCCCGGTGTCGGGGGGAGGACGGTGCCTACCGTCTCTCCCTGGCATTGGGAGAGAGGTGTTTCTCACCGGGACATGAGGTCCATACCTATATTGAGAGGGTTGGCCTTCTCAACAAGTTATGATGTTTTTAATATTCTTTTATTATTGCTTTTAATACTATTGTTCTTATACATATTTTTTTCCTTTATATATTTTGATTATATCTTAAAATTTGTTTTTTAATATTGTTTTTACTGTCTCTTATGTAAGCAGGGGTCAATAACCCCGCAGTTGCAGCGCCTTAAAACTATAAAATCTATCTATCTGACGTATCACACGTAATCATCCCAGCGATACCCCATGATTCTGCAATGACGCTTATTACCGAAGGCATCGATTCGCCTCTTCAAGTCGCTTTTTAGTGTCCATGTCTCACATCCATAGAGTAAAACAGGGATCACAAGCGACTTGAAGATCCGAATCTTTGTCCTTCTGCACAGGTAACAACAACGCCAAATACTCGTGCCTGAGCGAGTCCATAACACCGGGGGCTATACCCGCTGTAAGACTTCTTGACGTGACCCGTCGCTATTATTGGACTGCGCTACTAAGGTACGTAAAACCAAGGTAAAGAGACAGAAGGTAACGTCACCTCCCTTTTGCCGAGCTGGGGGAAGTGACGTCAATAAGAATTAAGAGGGCGAGGAGGAGGGTGAGGAGGAGAATGGTAGGGGAAGGGGTAGGAGGAGGAGAAGGTAAGGGAAGGGAGGAGGTATGAATATAAGAACATAAGAACATAAGAAAATAAGGCATGGCCTTGCATGTCAGGTGGGAAATTAACTTTGCTTGTCCCGCTAAGCGGCAACAGCGGCACAAGCAAAGGGTCTCGTCCCCAGCTTGTGTGCTCTCTCTCTCTCTCTCTCTCTCTCTCTCTCTCTCTCTCTCTCTCTCTCTCTCTCTCTCTCTCTCTCTCGAGTACACAATACTGATCAAGGTAAATAATATGGGTGGCTTACGAGAGAGAGAGAGAGAGAGAGAGAGAGAGAGAGAGAGAGAGAGAGAGAGAAAGAGAGAGAGAGAGAGAGAGAGATGGTGGGAGGTGTCAGGTGTCGGGTCGGCGGTGAGGCCTGAGTGAGGCCATAAAATATTTGAACGGAGGCGCCGTTGGCGCGATACCCATTGACGTCATGCGCACAAAGGACTGATTTTGCCTCGACGCCCCGGGGAGGTGACGTTACCTTCTGTCTCTTTATCTTGCGTAAAACCTTCCAAGATCTCAATGTCCTCGCTGCACGCATGAACAGACTGTACTGTTTCATCTAATAAGCCTCCAAACACTTGGACTCTCCTTGGTCTTTAGCCAGGAGACTTCAAATCCCAAAGGCTTTGCCTCCTCGTGCAGCGCCTCGAGAGCCATCACCAGGACCTCCAGTGTCTAATGCAGTTATTTAATATTGCCTGAAAATTATTTCACGAATATTATTGCACAGGATCTTTGAAACATTATATTGTGTCAGTAATACACATGCAATGCAGATAACATGTAATGTAATAATAATCAGGAACTATAATTAGCAGGGAAAACAAATTTATTTGATGTTGTGATAGGAGATTGAGAGGGAAGGCAAATGTCATTTGAGCACGACAGTCGCTAAAAGTATTCATGGCAGATTATGCATGGCAACCTGAATATGTCTTATTTTTTCAAAGGTTATACAGCCACGAACCGCAGACTATGGCGCTCTGGTATCTGGTATTGTGAAGTAAGCAAAAGTGATATTCATCTTTGGACTGCAGTGCAAGTGCTTGTGGTGCTGCGAGGGATTACAGAGGAACTTAAAGCATGAACATGTTCCGCTTCTCAAATGAGGCACCGCGCGTCTATGGATGGAAACGATTATTAATATTAATTAGCCATTAATTTTCATTATCACAACTTTCCCATCAGCTCTCTTTTGAACGGTATAGTTGTTTTGATCCTTATGCCCAATGCAGTTTGGTCTGTTTCCCGTTGAAAAATCAATGTAAGCGTTTTCAGTAGCGGCACGGATTACCCAAACACTTTTTAATCGTTCCAATGTCTTTTCTGAGAACATCTTCCGCAGCCAGACGAATATGATCATTATATTTATCAGCCAACAGTGCAAACACCATATCAACAATAACAACACAACAAGATTGAAGATTTCTCCGTTCAAAGCAAGGAGTTGAAACCGAAACACAGAAAGGTGGGAGTGTAAGTATGGACAGTCTAGAAAGATATGTCGGTCTGAGTGTCCGGAAGTTCTGATGTGTAAACAAAACTAATATGTGATACTTCTTACCGTTGCATGGTTTAATTTCAACAATGTTATCACAACAATGTATTCACCCACCCATTATTCGTTATGTTATCTCATCATATGGGAGCGTCCACCAATGTCAGGTTTAATACTTTTCTTGAACAGCAATAAAAGAATAATAAATAAAGAAAATGTTTCTGGGAGTGTGAAAGAGTGCCATTTGATACATTTAAGGACTTCATATCTTTCATAGTATAATAAACTGTTACACCCCGTCTGGGAAGAGCGGGCGCAATGGGGGGTGAAGCTCCTCTAGCGGACTACGTCCTCTAGCCCCCCTACCTGCTACGGTTCTATCCGATCGGTCGCTGACGCCGCATGACAACTAACCCCAGCACCCCTACCTTTAGGGTGCCGGGTTGGGCATATCTCCATGTACTTATGTACTTACGTTTCACACTAAACGGGGCAGTGCCCCTTGGCGTCGGAGATACGGGAGCTTGCATCCCCAGGCCGGTAAAAGCCCCGGCATTTGCCGGGGGGCACCCTCCCTGTCCCCCCCGAGGTCCCTGGCTTGTTACAGGTCCCCCGGGGGCATCCATAATGGCCCGCCCTGTCATGCACTGTACCATAACTAATTCATCACCATCTGCCGCGTAGCCTCCTTGTAGACCTGTGGTACCCAAGGGGTCCTAAAGCCCTGCTCCGTGTGTCTCGCAATGCCCCGGGGTCCCAGGGGGGCCCAGGCGAGAAACCACAGGGTGGGTGTGTTGCAGGACGTCATGGCACCGTAGAGTTGCACCCGCCCCGTGGGGCAAAGCGGGGAGCGATCCTTATAACCCCGCCGCGTGTGTCTCGCAATGCCCCGGGGTCCCAGGGGGGCCCAGGCGAGAAACCACAGGGGTAGGTGTCTTGCAAGACACCGTGGCACCGTCGTAGGCACCGCTCCACCGCCGCCCCGCTCTGCGGAGCAAAGCGGGGCGGCGGGCGTCGGGTCGGGGCGCGGCGGAGTGGAACTCACCACCTACCCGAGCACGCGCGCTGCCCGAGGAGGCCGTGAAGGAATACACGTAAATCTCGCTCGCTGCACTAAAACAATTATCTCGTAAGAGATCACCGCGACGCAGGCCTGCACACACTCGTGTCTAGATAGATTATGTCTCCTGTCATGTGTTCAGAAGCTCAGCCAGCCTTCGTAAGTGCAGCTGGTCTGCAGGTGGTGGTGGGTACAGGGCAAAGGTTATCGCATGTATGACAGACAGTTAATCATCTGAGGTGTGATGTGATAACCCGTTCCTTGGTCGCTGGCAATTCTGCTGTATCAGCAAGTCTTTCCTTTCTCTTCATTTCTTGTTCCTTCTTCTTCTCTTCCCTTTTCTTATTCCTCACTTTCTCTCTCCTTTACTCCTTCTCCCTATTCTTCTTCTTCGGACGCTCATCTGTTGAACAGCTAAGGTCAGCGAATCTGCGGGTGTGCTCCTGGCTCTCTCCTCGCTGGCTGATAAGGATACTGTTGACTCAGTTCACCCTCGTTGCCCTCTCGCTTCCCACTACCATTCCCTCATTCATCCTTCTCTCCTTCCTTATTCCTTGTTTCTCTGTCCTTCGGACCCTCACATAAACAATACGCGTAAAATATTGATTACGAGTGAACAGCAAATAGCAAAAGAGGGAGAGAGAGGGAGAGAGATGGTGTTACGTGTACATTTCGGATTGTACGTGTACATGCCATTCAGATTATCTTTCAAAGCATCATACTTATTTCGGGTGACTTCTGCTTGTATAAAATATCATAAAGGGGCAACTCTCCTCCCTTGCCCCCATACTTGGATGTCCATGCTTCCATGCCTGATACTAAGATGTCTTATAGACTGCACTGCTGTTACGTTTTCCTGAGATGTTGCAAGCTGTTCTGAGGTAGGCAGGCTGTTCGTTATGTAATGCCCGGAAAAAAGGTTTAAAGGCCCAGAACGTAACTTCCATTGTAATTTCCCTGTCATTAGGCGATTTGTAGTGAATATAAGCA
>JACEEZ010018599.1:15000-30000 GCA_016584305.1 Chionoecetes opilio
TGGACAAACTGTTTTTTTCTCTCTCTTATTATTTGGGTTTAGCATTGGCCCGTTTCAGTACCAATGTTTAATTATGTACAGGTTATTACTGATTTTTTTTACTTTTGACAATTGTTTTGACACCGGGTGTTGAGTGGGTGCCTAAATCCCTTTACAGCCCAGCCTCCCACTACATCAGCCCTACAGCTACAGCCTCCCACCACATCAGCCCTACAGCTACAGCCTCCCACCCCATCAGCCCCACAGCCTCCCACCACATCAGCCCCACAGCCACAGCCTCCCAGCCAATCACCCCCACAGCTACAGCAAATGGATGGTATTGAGAGTTATAATGTTAACATTTTGCTTGATGTTAGTCTCACCTATGAATTGTAGTCTGAGATGTAATTATACCTTGTTTCGACAAATTTCCGTATACAGGCTCTCAGAAAGATATCAACAATGAGTAGTTTTCAGGTGTGTTCCAGGAGCCTCTGCTGCCCTCCTCCATGGTGCAGCACCAGTGACCTCACCTGACATGGATGCTGCAGAGGGTAAAAACCCATCGAGTATTTCCTTTCTTAAAATATGCATAATACCAGTTGCTAGTGTTTGTTTGTTATTGATACTGTCAGTTACATTTTCTTATCCCTAAAACTGTCAACCAACCTTTCTCCTCACAATACATATCTCACATGTCCTCCTCATCTTCTTTACTCACTTCCTATTCACCATCCTACATTTCCTTCCATACTGCTAATTCACCTCATTCCTATGAAGAACATAATGAAAATACTTTTTTGCAATTATTGCTATTTAACTAACAACAAACTTTTTTCAACAGATGATGTTACAGCAAACATGACTGAGGGTCACCAGGATGTCCAAGCTTCAAAATGTCCCAAAAGTCGTAATATTTCATGAATATTAATTTGCTGTTCCTCTACAATGCATGATTTTAGATTTTAAGTGACTATAAAATTTAGGCATATTTTTTGCATATAATATTTGTAAAAATTCTAATTTCATATATCTACCAGTCGTCTCACTCTTGCATCTTTTCTCTTTCTCACATACTACAACACTATCCTCCCATTTATCAGGGAGTCATCCTCTCACACTCACAGCATATATTCTACACATGTACGTATATCCTTCTTGTCATCTCACTCTCACCCATTTTTTCAAAGTGTCCATCCTCTACCATCTCAGTGTTCTGTGCTTCACCACCATCACCACTCCACAGCTCATTCCTTCTCAATTACTAGACATATCAGCAAATCATCCATATAAATGTATAGTACATATTATGTTAGTAAATTATGCTTATGTAAACAATGTGTAACACTTTCCATATTCTCAGGGACACCAATAAGAAGCCTCCTATGAAACACCATCTACAGGCTGCGTATGCGAATACAGCAAATGGGGAGGGAGGATGTGAGAACACCACCCCAACTGATAGCGACGGCTGCACATTTTCTGGCCCCGAAGGTGCTTGATTTTTTTAAAAGACAGATATCATATGCCGTCACTAGCAAGAAAGGTAGAAGGTTTGGGGTACAGGAGAGGAGGTTTGCTCTAGCAGTACGTATATCATCACAGCCCCAAAACTTACATATATCTTAGTTCAATATTCATGCTCCCTTCAGTTTCATCTTTGCATTCATGGTCAAGAAATTTGTTTTTGTTTTAAATGTATGCTGGAGCAAACAAACTCTGGTAATCCTGAAAAGAAAAGCAAAGGCAATGCCAAAGGAAGATAGACTTTGGGCATTGTGTTTGATGCAATGAGTATCAAAGAATCTTAATTTTGACCTTGCCTCTGATATCATTATTGTAGGGGGGGATTTTGGTGAACATGGCAACAGTTTCAAACCAGCAAACTATGCACTTGTGTTCATGATTAAAAGGTTGGGAAAGAAACGGAAAATGGTTTTGGGATTTTTCTTTTATTCGGGAGGAATTAACACTTGTAGAATGAGGGAATTATAAAAAATGGTCATAAAGAAAGTTCAAGCAACGGGATTTAGAGTAATTTTCACACTTAGTGACCAGGAAGGAATGCATCGTTCCCTGTTTCAAACTCTTGGCATGACCAAATAAATCCTTCTTTTACAGTCAATGGATTATGGGTACATTATTTTTATGACTCGCTTCATCTTTTAAGAAGCCCCAGGAACACTATTTTGAAGTATTAAATATAAGTTGGGGGGAATATCATTTCATGGGATCCTGTGAAAAAATTGTTTTGAAAGATAATGAGGAAAATATTAAACTTGCACCTAAATTGACAAATAAACATGTGTGAAGAAAGCTTTAAAAAATGAGGGTAGCTCTTGCTGCTCAAGTAATGACTCAAACTGGCAGCAGGCATTTACACTCATTCCATTGTAGGCTCCTGCCACTGGAAGCTGTATTTACAGCAGAATTTGTTTGAGGTGGATAGACTATCTCATTGCATTTCATTTCAAAAATGTTCGAGGAGAGTATAGTTAAAAATCTTGCCATATGGAATTCATAACAAGTATAACAACAGATGTAAGTCATCAGTAGATCAGTATAGTAAGATTATCAGGGGGAGGCGGTGGCCAAGTGGTTAGCGTCTAGGAGTGCTGAACTCAATGTCCCGAGTTCGAATCCTACCGGGGGCAACTCTTTCAAGAGCCTGGTAGGGGAGCAGAATGGTCCCGAGTTCAAGTCTCACCAAGGAGCAACTGTCAAAGCCATCGTCGAGTGACCGAAGCAACCCACATGCAGCGTATACCTGTCTGCCGATTGCGAGTGTGACGGTGGACTCTAGGGGCTGCATGCGCCTATCCTGGAGATCAAGAACATCATAGAAAAGGAGATCTTCACCTGAGACCACAGGTGTCACTATAAAAATCCAGCCTGCGCCACCAACGGGCGAGTTCGACCAACATCAAGACTCTCCATATGCTTACAGGCGCTATAGGCTACAACGTAAAAAAAAAAAAAAAAAAAAAAAAAGTTAGGTAGCAGCATTGTTTTTTTTTTAAAGCTGAGAGTAAATGTATTGCAAATTCATTTGGGGGGCTCTCCATACCCACTGGAGATACCCATCTGGTGGAGTTTCAATACTCCATTGAAAATGTGCTGAAGCACTTTTCAGAGGTGGAGGCGATGCTCCGTGGCAGCTTGGAAAAAGCACGGTTGGGGAAGAGAGTCTCCCTAACGTTAGTATCTCTCTTAGAAAATCACACGTTTGTATCTCCTTTGCATTTGTGTTCCAGCCACCTAACCAAGAGCATTCTTTTCATATATGTAAAACTTAGAATGTTTTATACCCTTAATTGGAGAATTATGGAGGTACAATAAACAGAAAGCCGACCGGACACCCCTGCCGCCATCTTTTTCCCCAGCAGGAAAAACATCCCCACGGATTGACCAAAGGCCACATTTTTTACCCTAGATAGTAAAATTCGTAGCGCCATCGTCTGTCCTCCCTCCCTCCCTTCACTCTCTCTTTCTCTCTCTCTCTCTCTCTCTCTCTCTCTCTCTCTCTCTCTCTCTCTCTCTCTCTCTCTCTCTCTCTCTCTCTCTCTCTCTCTCTCTCTCTCTCTCTCTCTCTCTCTCTCTCTCTCACACACACACACACACACACGTAAACACGCAATATTGGAAATAACATATATTCGTATATTAGATATTATTTCAGCAATATTATAAAGTGAGAGAGATGGAGACAGAGAGAGAGAAAGATAGATAGAGAGAGAGAGAGAGAGAGAGAGAGAGAGAGAGAGAGAGAGAGAGAGAGAGAGAGAGAGAGAGAGAGAGAGAGAGCGAGAGAGAGAGAAGAGAGAGGAGAGAGGAGAGGAGAGAGAGAGAGAGAGGAGAGAGAGGAGAGAGAGGAGAAGATGAGAGAGAGAGGAGGACGAGACGAGATAAGGATTTGAGCGTCAGATCAGGTCAACTGCAACCTCTCTCTCTCTCTCTCTCTCTCTCTCCTCTCCTCTCTCTCTCTCTCTCTCTCTCCTCTCTCTCTCTCTCTCTCTCTTCTCTCTACATTTATATATATTATATAATATTATTTCATATTATAGTGATATATATATATATATATATATATAATATAATATATAAAATATACAGAGGAGAAAGATAGAAACAGACCTCTTCCTCATTCTCATTCCCACTTCCCACCTCTCTCACGCCTGTCCATTCATGTTGTGTGTGTGTTGTTGTGTGTTATTCATATAGTTGTATTCATCTAGTTGTATATTTACAGGGCCAGAGCAACGCTCGTATGGCCCCGTCTCCATATCAACATTGATTTTTTTCATGCATCTTTTAGTGTTGGCCGAAGCCACCACCACGGGAGGGGGGTCACAAACCCCCGGCTAACACCCGGTGTTATGTGTGTGTGTGTGTGTGTGTGTGTGTGTGTGTGTGTGTGTGTGTGTGTGTGTGTGTGTGTGTGTGTGTGTGTGTGTGTGTCGTTACATATAACATTAACAATTATATTATAATAATGTGTATCGATACATTATAACATTATGTTCTTGTGTGTGTATGCATCTAGTTGTATTAATTTAATTATATTATACAGGGCCTGAGCTACGCTCGTATGGCCCCGTCTCAATAGCTACATTTTATCATTCATCCTAGTGCTTAGTGTTGGGGGAAGCCACCACCCCAACACCTGGGGAGGCGGGGTGGTGGCTTCTCTCTCTCTCTCTCTCTCTCTCTCTCTCTCTCTCTCTCTCTCTCTCTCTCTCTCTCTCTCTCTCTCTCTCTCTCGCCCGTCAGGGTGGCAAGGTTGGTAGAGACGTGAGTTACCAATGTGCAGCGTCCCTGTGCATTCGGTCAGCGGTTCGAGTCCGCCTAGTTCATGCTGACGTGGCGGCGCTTTGTATAGTCAATAACCTTGTAGTTGGTACTTGCAAAGTGTCTAGATAGGATGAAAATCTTATCTTATCTTATCTCTCTCTCTCTCTCTCTCTCACACACACACACAAACACGCAATATTGGAAATAAAATATATTCGTAAATACATAGATATTATTTCAGCAAGATTAGAGAGAGAGAGAGGAGAGAGAGAGAGAGAGAGAGAGAGAGAAGAGAGGAGAGATGAGAGAGAGAGAGAGAGAGAGAGAGAGAGAGAGAGGAGAGAGAGAAAAAAGGAAGATGAGAGAGGAGGAGGACGAGACGAGATAATTAAGGATTTGAGCGTCAGGTCAGGTCAGCTGCGACCTCTTTCATCTCTCTCTCATCTCTCTACTCTCTCCTCTCTTCTCTCTCTCCTCTCTCTCTCTCTCTCTCTCTCTCTCTCTCTCTCTCTCTCTCTCTCTCTCTAATCTTGCTGAAATAATATCTTATGTATTTACGAATAAATTTTATTTCCAATATTGCGTGTTTGTGAGAGAGAGAGAGAGAGATAGAGAGAGAGAGAGAGAGAGAGAGAGAGAGAGAGAGAGAGAGAGAGAGAGAGAGAGAGAGAGAGAGAGAGAGAGAGAGAGAGAGAGAGAGAGAGAGAGAGAGAGTGGAGGGAGGGAGGGAGGACAGACGAAGGCGCTACGAATTTTACTATCTAGGGTAAAAAATGTGGCCTTTGGTCAATCCGTGGGGATGTTTTTCCTGCTGGTGAAAAAGATGGCGGCAGGGGTGTCCGGTCGGCTTTCTGTTTATTGTACAAAACTTGAAAGGAAGAAAAAATAAGAAAATAGTTAAATTGAAGCATTAGACAAGTACATTTTTGTTTACAGATGTGTCAACAAGAATTTCATCTAAATGTTTGTTATATTTTTTTCATTGCCTTATAATGTGTTCTTGCAAGACTGCCTCTGTTTTGTCCTAATGTGCTATTGCATGTATTGTATCTAAGCTGTTCCTTTTGTATTTCTCCCTGCATATAATGTTTCCTCAACTTTGTTGCAATGCATTCTAACTGATACATATGCTGCTTACCCGATATACTTGCTTGTAAAAAGCATATTGAATTTTGTATTTAATTTATTTTAATTTTATTTATTTATTTTATTTGTTTGTTTTTTGTTCGCCTCATATACTTTGGCATTTGATGTCTGTCGGCATTTTCCTCAGGCTTTGCAGGACAACAACAGGTTTGTGCTGTTTGTTACAGCATGTTATTCAATAATGGTTTCCACTCTTAATTTAATTTGCAGTAGTTCTAATGCTTATAAATCTGCGAAATTTTTATTGTTTATATGTCGTTTACATATGTACATATGTACCTGCAGGGCTTGGAAACGGAACGAAAACTAAAACCGAAACGAACGAAATTATGCTCGGAACATAAACTGAAACGAAAACGTTATCATATTTACTGTTCCTGAGCAAAAACGCTATTTTGAAATCCCTGTAACCGGTTAATAACGTAATTTTTTCGCTCCATGCCATATTTGGTCACTAATGCATTTTCACTTCCAGTAGCCAAATGATTTAAGCAAATGCATCTGTATTACATACATAGTACATTAATTAAGTATACTGTATTTGTTCACTTGGCAATTGACAATGTGGTTTTGTTTCAAATAGTATCAATGTATCATATGCACCACTTTTCATTTACTTTGTGAAGAATGACTATTTTTTACCTTATATAATTATTAATTTATGTCTTCGTGATATGCATCACGTTCCCTTATATTATTACACCCTCCAATCGTGCAATAGTTAAACTATTATACTGCAGTTTAGTTTAAGAATATGCTTAGATTAATACCCGGTATTCGAAAGGGGATTATATATCGTGAGTATGTGTTTAAATTTTTCTCTGTGTTCATAGCCTAATGCTTGGTGCGCTGAATTTTGGTGTGAGTGTCCTAAGTTTGAGTCCTTGGAGTACCACATGTAGTCATTGACTTCATTGCTTAGGTTTATTTAATTAGTGGGCTGGTGATATTACGAATTAATATAGTTTTACCATATATACTATTAATAAATAATTAGTGATTCATGTCTTTACGACGACTAAGATTGCATACTCCTACACTACGCTTCCTGTATTGTATATGTAATTGTGTTGCCTTATTTAAGTCGTATAATAATATAGTTTTACGACATCTAAGGGTTTGATTTTGTTGGATACTATGCACCATGAAATGTATGGCTTTGTTACCATCTATAAGAATGTAGTCATGTATAGGCATTATTATTTATTAGGGCTAATGGCATATTCATTACATGGTTAGAGAATAATGTTCTAACCGGTTTTCATTTCGTTCCAACCGATTCAGGAACGTTATGTTTGGAGGAGGAACGAAAAACGAAACGTTAGTAATACTGTTTCTGGTCGGAAAGAACCATTTGAGAAATTATTTCGTTTTCAAGCCCTGGTTGCCTGTTTTGCCCATTGTAATGTATGCTAAAAGCTTCTGCTTTGCTGCCTTTTGTTCTCAACATGTATGCTATATAGCATAACGTTGCCACACCATTTGTCAAAGTTTCTATTATAAAACTCGGTGTGTTTTCTAAAAAGGTGGTGCAGCATGTTTTGCAACAAACTCACGTGTTCTCTCGTGCTATGCATTACAGTATTTGTTTTTTTTTGTTTTTTTTTTACATCTGTGCCTATAGCGCCTGTAGGCAGTGGTGACCCAGGGCTCGGATGGTAGGCTCTGGAGGTTCCCTTGAGGGCTGCTGTGATGGTTGGCCCTCGCCCGTGGTGGCGCAGGCAGGATTTTTATAGGGACGCCTGTGATTAGAGGCTCATGCCGCCCCCCTGTGTCCTCCGATGCACCCGCAATCGAAGGTAGAGTTAATGGGCAGGGCATGTGGGTGTCCTTAGGCCACTCGACGGTACAGAAAGGTTTCGCTTTTCGTCGGGGATCGAACTCGAGTCCCCGAGAACGCCAGTCGGAGAGGCTAACCACTCTGCTACCGCCTCCCCCACACCTCCTTGTAGCTGCCTTTAATGCATGTGACTAGTGATCTTTTTGTGATCTCTTGTATAATGCAACTAACTTCTTGTGTTATCTCCTGCAATGCAGTACAATGTCTAAAGGCACGTGTTGGTGTTGCCATGTGTCTGCATGTAAAAGAGTAATGATCTTACTTTTCTGTTTTGTGTTACATAATCAAGTATTGCATCATGTTCTGCAGGATTTGTAACCCTCAAAGTACCTGCAAATATCATAGAAATTTGAATAAAACGTAGCTACCGTATTGCTTTATATCATGTATTTCCTTGTCAACGATACTATCCAAAAAATTAATATTTCTATGAAGGGTATATAGGAAATGCAGGAATATTCGGAGTATTTGAGTTACCCATCGATTCCTTCCGTCCTCTAATGTCGTCCGTTCTCTGTCTTTACCACTACCCCGCGGTTAGATGGCGTCACAATCGCTGCTTTGAAACTTTACTATAGGAATCACCTTCCTTGTTCTCTAGCTTCCTTGGCCTCAACCAAGGAAGCTGGAGAGACACTTCCACTCTTCTCTCTATCTCCTCATCTCCTCTTCCTCATTCACTTGAGGACACACACCAGTCAGGCTCCTGGCACGTGTTACCATATATATATATATATATATATATATAACTTTTGTAACCCTTAAAAGTCAAAATATTATTTGTTTTGCAAGGAATTCATGCATTAATATGAATGGGCGGAAATATTTGCTGGATGCTAACCATATTCCCAGGTGCATCGCCACGATGTCTAGGAATGTTATGATTGCGCCGCTGAAACGATAGTTGCCTGGTGTTCCCGAGATGATCAAGAGTGGGCGTGACTGTAGAAGGGGAAAAATAGGGATAAGTAATAATAGCACCAGCTAGATATATTAATACCAACTGGTTGTTTGAATGTGCAATTTCAGCGTCTAATAAAATGGAAGTGCAAGGAAGATAGCAGGGCTGAAATGAAAGGATTGATGAATATTTCACATCACCAAGAGAACAGGATGAATAAGATGGCCTCAATCGTGACTGAAATACATAGATAGATGTATAGATATATAAATATACAGCTAAATATATAGGTACCGAGATAGATATACAGGTAGATAGATAGACAGCTAGATATATATCTAGATAGATAGACAGCTAGCTAGATAAATAGTCAATTAGATGGATACATAGGTAGATGCATATATATATATATATATATATATAATATATATATATATATATATATATATATATTATATATATAATATACGTATATTTATATATATATATATATAATATATATATATACATATATATATATATATAATATATATATATATATATTAGATATATATATATATATATATATATATATATATATAATATATATATAGTATATATATATTATATATATATATATATATATATATATATATATATATATACATATATATATATAATATATATATATATATATATATATATATCTATATATATATATACAGCTAGATAAAAAGCAAAATTGGTAGATAGATTGATATAAGGAGATGAGAGAGATATAGAGTATGTGTGTGTGTGTGTATGTATGTGTGTGTTAGTGAGCAATCATCAAATTGTATTTTTAAAGGGTCTGAGCCACACTCGTATTTTTTTACATCACAAGGAACTGGCCAAGGGCACAACAAAAATAGGTAACACAAAGCCCGCTTAGTTGCCAGTCCCTATAAAGAAGACAGTAAGAGAATAACATAAAAACAGAGGGGTAGGCCAATTTAGTTCGGGAGGTGTCTTGTTACTCTTCTTTTGAAAAGATTTAAGTCATAGGAAAATGGAAAAATAGAAACAGGAAGAGAGTTCCAGAGTTTACCAGTGAAAGGGATGAAAGAGTAAAGATACTGATTAACTCTTGCATTAGGAAGATGGACAGAATAAGGATGAGAATGAGTAGAATGTCTTGTGCAGCGAGGTCGCGGGAGTGGGGGAGGCATGCAGTTAGCAAGTTCAGAGCAGTGAGCATGAAAATAACGGTAGAAGAGAGCAAAAGAAGCAACATTGCGGCGGTGATTTAAAGATTGAAGACAGTCAGTCAGAGGAGAGGAGTTGATGAGACGAAAAGCTTTTGACTCAACCCTGTTTAGGAGAGCTGTATGAGTGGATCCTCCCCAAACATGTGAAACATACTCCATACATGGGCGGATAAGGCCCCTGTAGAGAGCAAGCAATTGGGAGGGAGAAAAAAAAGGACGCAGACACCACAGCACACCTAACTTCTTAGAAGCTGTTTTAGCAAGATATGAGATGTGAGATTTCCAGTTCTGATTTTTAGTAAGGGATAGTCCTAAAATGTTCATTGTAGAAGGAGACAGTTGAGTGTCATTGAAGAAGAGGGGATAGTTATCTAGTAGGTTTTGTCGAGTAGATAGGTGAAGAAATCGGGTTTTTGAGGCATTGAACAAAACAAGGTTTGCTTTGCCCCAATCAGAAATTATAGAAAGATCAAAAGTTAGGCGCTCGGTGGCATCTCTCCGTGAATTACTTAGTTCCTGTTGAGTTGGACGTCTAATAAACGACGTTGAAAAATGCAGGGTAGAATCATCAGCGTAGGAGTGGATAGGGCTTTGAGTTAGACTTAGAAGATCATTAATGAATAATAGAAAGAGAGTGGGTGATAGGACAGAACCCTGGGGAACACCACTATTGATAGATTTAGGAGAAGAACAATGTCCGTCTACAGTAGCTGCAATAGAACGGTTTGAAAGGAAACTTAAAATGAAGGTACAGAGAGAAGGATAGAAACCAAATGAGGGTAGCTTGGAAATTAAAGATTTGTGCCAGACTCTATCAAAAGCTTTTGATATGTCAAGGGCAACAGCAAAAGTTTCACCGAAACCCCTAAAGGAGGATGACCAAGATTCAGTTAGGAAAGCTAGAAGATCGCCAGTAGATCGCCCTTTACGGAAACCGTACTGACGATCAGATACAAGATTGTGAGCAGATAGATGCTTAAGAATCTTCTTATTAAGTATAGATTCAAAAACTTTAGAAAGGCAGGAAGTCAAAGCTATAGGACGGTAGTTTGAAGGATTAGAACAGTCACCCTTCTTAGGAACAGGTTGGATGTGAGCAAATTTCCAGCAAGAAGGAAAGGTGGAAGTAGATAGACAAAGACGGAAAAGTTTGACCAGGCAAGGTGCAAGCACAGAAGCACAGTTTTTGAGAACAATAGGAGGGACTCCGTCAGGAACGTAAGCCTTCCGAGGATCTAGGCCAGAAAGGGCAAAGAAAACATCATTCCGAAGGATCTTATTGACAGGTATAATATAGTCAGAGGGTGGAGGAGAAGGAGGAACAAGCCCTTCATCAGCCAGAGTGGAATTTTTAGCAAATGTTTGAGCGAAGAGTTCAGCTTTAGAAGTAGATGAGACAGCTGTGGAGCCATCTGGGTGAAGCATAGGAGGGAAAGATGTAAAAGAAAAATTGTTAGAGATGTTATTAGCTAGATGCCAGAAGTCACGAGAAGAATTTGATTCAGAAAGATTTTGACATTTTCTATGAATGAAAGAGTTTTTGGTAAGTTGAAGTAAAGATTTGGCATGATTACGGGCAGAAATATAAAGGGCATGAGTTTCAGGAGATGGATGCTTACGGTACCGTTTGTGAGCCACCTCTCTATCTCGGACAGCATGAGAACAAGCAGAGTTAAACCAAGGTTGACGGGCTTTAGGATCAGAGAAAGTATGTGGAATGTACGCCTCCATGCCAGAGACTATGACCTCAGTTATGCGCTCTGCACAAAGAGATGGGTCTTTGACATGGAAGCAGTAATCATTCCATGGAAAATCAGAGTAGTACTGCCTTAGGTCTTCCCACTTAGCTGAGTTGAAGTGCCAGAAGCACCTCCGCTTAGGTGGGTCCCGAGACGGTACCGCAGCGATAGGACCTCTCTCCTTAGGTACATTTTATCATTCATCCTTTTTATTATAGTTTTACAGTACGTATCGCGAGGGAATGTTGCTTGCTCCTGAGTCATTGTACTTAATTGTTGGGTACCTCGCTGTAATGTGTTCCAACGCATGGCATGGCGATAGACCTTTTTCATAAGATGGAGACAACGTACAGCGCCTCTACAGTAGGCTTTTATGTTTCTTCCTTAGGTAATTGCTCGCTTTTTCATGCATCCTTCATACTGTCATACAAGTCGGTTACCAGCCTACCAGCTGTTCCTTCCATTCGGGGTTGATAAATGGGTACCTGGGGTAACCTGAGGAAGGTAACTGTGGTAACCCGGGAGTCACACTAGCCCTGTGTCCCGGGGTAACGGGTCCTCACCCACCACAGACTCTAAGGCAGAGGTGGGGAACCATTTTACTACCAAGGGCCATTTGGATATATATTCATGACATCATTCGCGGGCCATAGAAAACTATCAACTAAAAAATCAGGCTGCTTTTTTTGGAAAACGAGAACCATACGTGAATTATACGTGTCTGTCCCGTCATCTATGTATCCTATCCGTCCCGTAATGGACGTGCTTGTCCCTTAAAACTCAACTGCGGATGTTGGATTCGGTACATCATGTCCGTCTGGACATGATGTCCGTTCAGGTCATCTCCCATCCAAGTCTATTGGTGGATGTCCTCCCATTAGATCTTCAACGCCAGTCCCTCATGTTAAGATGTTGGTATCGCCTCCAACGCCTCCCTGACTCAATAGCTTGCCGTGCTGTGTCTTGTGATTCAGGATCGCAACTTTACCATGAGCGAAGAGGCTTACCAAAGCCCCTTGGTTTCCGATTAAAAGCTATTATGGAGACGCTATCCTTTCCTGCTTTACGGATCTGCCCGCATAGACCTACGAGAGTCGGTCCATGGCTTCTCCCAGAAGTGTCCTTTTGCAAAAGCCTTCCGCTCTCAAAAGGGTCTTTACCTCCTCAGGCTGAGCGTGCCCAGTTTTTAGACCACTATTGCACACATCAGGGTTCTGTCCCTGTCTTTACTGATAGTTCCAAATCAGACGAAGGAGTTGGATACGTTGTCATATTCCCATCGTTTAACAAAGGCGTCAGCCTTCCAAGTGTTTCATCTGGTTTTACGGCTGAAATAAGTGCTATTCTATATGCTCTCATGGCTATTCTTACTCTTCCGGATGTCTCTTTTACAATTTTTAGTGATTCCTGTAGTGCTCTTCAATCACTATGTAATTTTAACCCTCCCCATCCGCTGGTCAATGCCATCCTGGAATGGCTTTATCTGATCAAGAGGCGAGGCCGGACGGTCAGCTTTTGTTGGGTACCGGCACATATAGGTGTTGCCGGTAATGAGGAAGCTGATGCCTTGGCAAAAGCTGCAGCTAGAAGACCGGCTCTATCACATTTTGCAGTGCCGGCTACAGACCTACGCTCGGCAATCCATAGATCAGTTCACACCAGTTGGCAGGAACGTTGGATTAATATAGGGCAAAATAAACTACGCACCATCCGCCAAGGTATCAAGGACTGGAGCTACTGCGGTCTCTCCCGGAGATGGGAGACTGCCTTGGCACGATTGCGTATTGGTCACACTCTATATACACATGGATTCCTCATGGAGGGGGGCCACCCTCCTTACTGTGATGATTGCTTGGTCCCCTTAACTGTGCGGCACTTGCTGGTCGAGTGTCCTAGTCTTGGGGACCTACGTGAGCAATTTTTGTCCCGGTGTCGGGGGTCGGACGGTGCCTACCGTCTCTCCCTGGCATTGGGAGAGAGATGTTTCTTTCCGGGACATAAAGTCCATACCTTTATTGAGAGGGCTGGCCTTCTCAACAAGTTATGAGGTTTTTAATATTCACTTATAATTGCTTTTAATGTACTATTGTTCTTTTATATATTTTGTTATTTTAAATATTTTGATTCTATCATAAAATTTGTTTTTTAATATTACTTTTACTGTATCTTATGTAAGCAGGCGTCAATAAACCCGCAGTTGCGGCGCCTTAAAACTATAATATCTATCTATCTTGTCCTTTAAAATATACGTTATAAGTATTATGCATGTCCTAAATAACAATTTATGTTGGTATGAAAAAAAAGCTCCTAGATATATTGAATTTCGAGTCTCGTCTGTGGTTGCCTTGGCAGGGCCTGACCAAATGGTTTTGTGGGCCTTATATGGCCCGCGGGCCGGACGTTACCCACCCCTGCTCTAAGGGCTAATGCCACGGAGATGAGCACCGAATGCCACGCGCAGCATAGCGTATGCTCCCCTCTTTACCTTTTACCTTCATACTGTGACATCTATCTAACATGTGATCGCTAATATCCTTCAAGAAATACATGGGTACAACCTCAGTACAGTAGAATTTCATGGTTACGCTCGCAGCTTACGAAGAGTCAAGTAAAGATTTTGAAATAAGGATGTGATATTAATATCATATTCAACTGAAAAGAAAAACTGTAATGGACTCAGGAAAAAAAGTTAGTTTTTCCGACCTACGAAGATCATATCACAAGAGGAACTGGTAAGACTGGAAAAATCTGTCAAATAAATAGGAATTTGCCGTACTGTTTTACTTTTACAAGAACAGATCATCATTACTATTAGCTTTTGTGTTGTTGTAATCAATATTATTATTAATGTTATTGCTTTTGATTATGAAATTTAAGATAATAATGATAGTTATAATTAGAGGTGGTACGAATCTGCATCCGTAGATACCCGCATCACTTAACATCTGCATCCGCATTTCCAGATATCCACAACATTTTTAACATCTGTATCTGCATCCGCATCCATTGTTGCGGATGTTATGCGGATATTTAGACTAATTAGATACTTTATGTCGGTTGGGCGAGAGAGAGAGAGAGAAGAGAGAGAGAAGAGAGAGAGAGAGAGAGGAGAGGAGAGAGGAAGAGAGAGAGAGAGAGAGGAGGAGAGAGAGAGAGAGAGAGAGAGAGAGAGAGAGAGAGAGAGAGAGAGAGAGAGAGAGAGAGAGAGAGAGAGAGATGGGGGGGAGTCGAAATAATATGCAACTGATTAAAAAGATGATATATTATCGGATTAATTTGTGCACATATGATAGCGAGAGTCACTCAAATTATCCGCATCCGCAAATATTGCAAATGAATATCCGCATACGAAAATATTGAAAATATATATCTGTATTC
>JACEEZ010018599.1:35000-50000 GCA_016584305.1 Chionoecetes opilio
GTCTCGTCCCGTCCGTCCCGTCCCGCCCCGCCCCATCCCGTTTCCGTCCCATCCCGACCCGTCCCGTCCCGTCCCTCCCCTCCCCTTCCCGTCCCGTCCCGTCCCGTCCCGTCCCGTCCCGTCCCGTCCCGTCCCTAACCAATAATATCTGAAAAATGAAAAGTCTCCTAAAAAGTCTCCGAAAAGTCTCTAAATTGAAAAAATAAAAGCGCAAAATCCTAAGTTAGGGCCTTCCGGTTCTAATGAGACCACTTACAGCCTTCTCCGACGACAACTGTGGGAGGAGTACGGTAACAAACCTATGGACATTGCCCTTTATATATTAAGATATACTTATTATATAATATATAAATACAATAATAATAATTATGATTATAAAAAAAAAGAATAACAATGATGATAATGATGATGATAATAAGCATAATAATAGTAGTAGACTAATGATAATAAAAATAATAATAATAATAATGATAATAATAATAACAATGAAAATGTCAGTAATAATAATTATAATAATATTAATGATAACTGTAATTATATTATTAATAATATTGCTAATTATTATTTGTTATAGTCGGAAATGCTCTTATTTTCGTTATCATTAATACTATTTTCACCACTCAATTTTTTCATTATTTTTATGACTATCATTATCACTGTTGTTATTATTGTAATAATTAGTATTAGTGTTTTAATTATTATTATTAGTGTTATTACATCATTATTATTATTGTAGTTTTCAATAAAGCAATTATTATTGTTTCAATCACTATAGTATACTACCAATATACAATAATAATATTATTATCATTAATATCAATTATACCATATATATTTATAATAGATAAAATAGTAACAATAATATCAATTATTATGATAATGATGATAATAAGAATTTATAGAATGATGTTGATAATAATAACAATAATAATGATAATATCAATTATAATGATAAAAAAAATAGTGATAATGATATAAATATCAATGATGCATTAAAATGATATTGATAATAATGAGGATAATAGAAATACAAAAAACATATGGTAATAATAATAATAATAATGATGATGATAATAACAGAAAAATATTTAATATATTTCCCTGGCCCATCCGCCTTGTATAAATATCAAGAAAGGGGCAAGTTTTGCACCTTTCTATGTTTGCACCCTAAAAGTACCTTTAGAGGTGCAAAATTGCACCTTCCGCCCGGTAAGCGGATTTTGCACCCTAAATGTCAAATTTGCACCTTTCCTGCACCATTTTTTCTTAGTGTATACCAGGAACTACTACCCTCACAGGAACTACCTCGTGTAGGTTTTGCGGCCTCTTGTAGCTTCCTTATTTTCTTATGTTCTCATTTTCTATTAAATTTACACTCACTCGAGAGGCGTAGAGAAAGGGGCGATCTGATAAAAAGGTTTTAAGTGGACGATACAATAAGGGGGATGTAGGAGAAACTCTTACGCTTAGTAATCAGAGTAGAACAAGAAGGAACGGATTCAAGCTGAAAAAGCGTAGATATAAAAAATAAATAGGGAAAAACTGATTCACAAATAGGGTGGTAAATGATTGCAATGGACTCGGTAGACAGGTAGTTAGTGCGAAGTCATAAGGGAGCTTTTAAAGAAGGCTAGATAATTTCATGGATGGAGATGAAAGGTGGATGTAAGTAGTGTTAAGTAACAGGAACTACCTCGTGTTGGTCTCGCGGCCTCTTGTAGCTTCCTTATTTTCTTATGTTCCTAGGTTCAACCCGCAAATGAACCTTGAAGTATGAAGCGAGCCACCTATAGCCCGCGGGAGTAGCCAGCCTCCCCGAAACAACAACAACAACAACAACAACTCTTACATTGAAAACCAACACTTGTTTTCAGTTTATTAATGAACATACATGAAAATGACCTTTGGAAACAGATATAGATAAATGCAGAATATATAACCATTTCAATTCCTGTGTTGTCATGTATTAATGTAATATATGACTACTTAATCAGGCAATTTTTACTGTTTCTAGTTTTTCTCAAATTTCTTTCGTTGCTGATATAAAATGCGAAGTCTCTCTTTTTATGACCTTATGTTCCCTGTGTTTTATTTCATAGTCTTTGAAGTTCACATAACTTATTCATGCTTAAAGAACTTTATAATGAAACACCTAAAAATATGTACTTTTTCTCATTACCTTTATATGTAGCTATCAATCTTTCTGTCAATATCTATCTACTCCGATCGGTTGACATTTTTTTGTGATTCGTCTGTGATTTCCAGATTGATAATATCTGTAAATTTTAAATCAATGTCCATCAACATGTACTAGTTCGAGGGATGCCCGGGCAGCCGCTACGGCAGTGTGCATCACATTTTCGTGCACTCGTACATAACTTTATGGATCAACATCACGTTACCAGAACCTAATGCCCTATGAACCTGAATCACATTGCTCCGTGGTATCCTAACATAATGTTTTATTGAAATCAACAAAAAGTATGTACAGTTTCACCTTTCGATACAATGCGTAGTGACAAAAAAGCTTCCAGGTCTGATATGGTCCATCCAACCACTTCTACGTTGGGCAGCCGCCTGTAACTATTCAATGTTTGCCCATAGTTTAGGACGGTTCAGTAATAATAAGTCAAACATCTTAGCCAAAATAATCCTCAAGCTAATGCCTCTATAATTGCCTCTTTTTGTTCTTTCACCATCAAATTATTTGAGGAGAATAATCAGTTTCATGAGACATCATAACATGAGATGATACATATTAATGAAACTAGCATAAAACACACCCAAGAGATACATTAACTAATTGGCACGCAATACGTTAATCAGGGTTAGACAAATTTCTACAAAGCGTTTGTTTTTCTTGATGTTAGTCATTGCAGTGACATGCTCCCTTGGCGTCAACCAGCAATAGTAAGGGACATATCAAAATCAACTTGTCACTTGGAAGCAAGAAATTGATTGAAATTTCACGTCACTATATGGCACACCTTCCTTCATCACGCCAATCCTTGAACTGAAAACTGATTCGCGCAAACATTAATTTAGTTTGTAACACGTTTCACTCAGTTCTCTACCATGTTATCGGTATTCACTTTGTCATTTCAATTCACTGTGATCTTATCTATCTCGTGACTTTAGTTGCACAACGTACATTATGGATGGCATGAGTAGGTATTTGAGTTCAAAATTAGTGCACCTTGCCCCCTTAAGACAGATCAAGTTGGTGTCAAGATCAAAATGATCAACTTCGTTATGCAGTTGCCTTGGGTTTAGTGAGTCCTCGCAAGTGTTCATCATCTTGTCGCAAGCTTTCACTCACATCAATATTGCCTTTTCAGGTTACTGCCGTCCATATAGTTTTGCTTCGTTTGTCTCCAAGAGTCTGGCAAAATGACAGTTTCGTCCATCTCACCTTAGCTTCGAGCTCCCCACTTGCTGCGGCGCTGGGCCACACGGTCCACTATCTCGCATCCTGTTGATATCGTAGTGATGGTAGTCAGGGGAGTCACCATGCTCATATCAAGCTGTGCTATATTTTCCGTCCTACTTGTCAACTCTTTGAAGTCAGTGGCATTGTAGTTATTTAAACGTATTACGAATTAAAACGATTTTTTATTTATTACCTTTTGCTAGTATTTTTCATCTGGCGGGTTTGTCATAGTGTTCGCCCAACCTCCCAGATTGTTCCAGTAGTATCGCTGAGGTCATGTGCTTCATTCCTTTCGTGTCTAGCCTCAAACATAGGGGTTCACAATACAAAACACACATAAACTGACAAAATTATATTGTCTCTTATGTATAAAGGTAAAGTTTTTTTTACATCAAAAGGACTGGCCAAGGGCACAACAAAAATAGGTAACACAAAGCCAGCTTAGTTGCCAGTCCCTATAAAGAAGACAGTATGAGAGTAATAAAAAAGAGGGGTGTGCCAATTTAGTTCGGGAAGTGTCTTGTTACTCTTCTCTGAAAAGATTTAAGTCGTAGGAAGGTGGAAAAATAGAAACAGGAAGAGACTTTACTTTACGGAAAATATAGCACAGCTTATCTTAATAGCAGACGACGCACCACGGCTCGGCGACGTCAAGTTCGGAAGCTTCCCAGCCCTGCCTGATACAAATACACAGAGAATCAGAAATAAATATAGTACTTGAAGAATTTTGGGTGTTTCTGATAGTTTTTTTTGCGATATGGCATATACTTACATCCTTCATGGATACAGCAAGAAAGCTGTGCCTTTGCAGAGAGCTTAGCACCCATTTCCGACCTATTTGACCATGATATGTGTGTGAAGCGCCTGGCAGTGGCGGGTGAAAGGAGCGCGGTGTGAAACACACTGTCTTGTCGCGATCCTCTCACCCGCCACTGCCAGGCGCTGCACACACATATCATGGCCCAATAGGTCAGAAATGGGTGCTAAGCTCTCTGCAAAAGCACAGCTTTCTTGCTGTATCCATGAAGGATGTAAGTATATGCCATATCGCAAAAAAACCTATCAGAAACACCCAAAATTCTTCAAGTACTATATTTATTTCTGATTCTCTGTGTATTTGTATCAGGCAGGGCTGGGAAGCTTCCGAACTTGACGTCGCCGAGCCGTGGTGCGTCGTCTGCTGGTCGTCAGTTTTGTTTTGAGAGCTCAGGGAATTTACAGATTTTGAATGCGGATCATTTAAAAACGGGTGACTGGATGCAAAAAGTGACAACATATTGTTGATATACTCGATCATGGCTATATTTTGACTGCATTAAATAAGGAATGATGAAATGGTCTGGACGATTACTTTAAGATTCTTATTATTAAGTATAGATTCAAAAGCTTTAGAAAGGCAGGAAGTCATGTTCTATAGTTCTATAGTATAGTTCTGAAGTATGTTCTATAGGACGGTAGTTTGAAGGATTAGAACGGTCACCCTTCTTAGGAACAGGTTGGATGTGAGCAAACTTCCAGCAAGAAGGAAAGGTGGAAGTAGATAGACAAAGACGGAAAAGTTTGACCAGGCAAGGTGCAAGCACAGAAGCACAGTTTTTGAGAACAATAGGAGGGACTCCGTCAGGACCGTAAGCCTTCCGAGGATCTAGGCCAAAAAGGGCCAAGAAAACATCATTACGAAGGAACTTAATGTCAGGCATAATATAGTCAGAGGGTGGAGGAGAAGGAGGAACAAGCCCTGCATCAACCAGAGTGGAATTTTCAGCAAAGGTTTGAGCGAAGAGTTCAGCTTTAGAAATAGATGAGACAGCTGTGGAGCCATTTGGGTAAAGCATAGGAGGGAAAGATGAAGAAGAAAAATTGTTAGAGATATTATTAGCTAGATGCCAGAAGTCACGAGAGGAATTTGATTCAGAAAGATTTTGACATTTTCTATGAATGAAGGAGTTTTTGGTAAGTTGAAGTAAAGATTTGGCATGATTACGGGCATAAATATAAAGGGCAAAGTTTGGGGCATACGCTATGCTGAGCGTAGCCATCGGTGCTCATTTCCGAGTCATTAGCTTTTAGAACCTGTTGTGGGTGAGGACCCGTTACCCCGGGACACAGGGCTAGTGTAACATCCGGGTTACCACAGTTACCTTCCCCAGGTTTCCCCTGGTACCCATTTATCAACCCCGAAAGGGAGGAGGAACCGCTGGGTTGGCTGGTCACCGACTTGCCCTAGACCGGATTTGAACCAGGGCCCGCAGATTCGTAGCCAGGCAGGCTAGCCACTACACCACGGAGGTGACACTACACAACGCAGGTGACAACTATTTATGGAACACAATAAAAAAAAATTGACACACAAAGATCATTCTTATCACCCTAAATGGCCATAACTCTGTGAGCTCAAACGACAGTTCGGTTGGTGACCTTGTAATTAACTTTAAGATTACTTTAAAGGTCACCATTGAATTAATTTCATCTAATTTTCTGTGATGCCATGCTTCGCATGTTTTTCGAGATATTCCGTGGAAACATATTTGACCCTCAGTATGACCTTTAGGATAATTTCAAGGTCACCAATGAATTCCTGTCGTGTCCTGGTGGAACGCCGGCGTGAGTTTCGACAGGGCATGCTTGCAGCCTATGTTGATCTCAAGAAGCATTTGACTCAGTGACATCGTGAGTCACTCTGGGATCTTTTGCGACTTCGCGGGATTCCTGCAGACTATTGGTGTAATGACTGGTCTGTATTCAGATTTGTACATTGAATGTACTGAGAGTGCCGTGAAGTGTGGGGGAGGTGTATTAAACGTTTTTCCTGTGAATACAGGAGTTAGGCAAGGATGCGTCCTTGCCCCATCACTTTTCAACGCTTGTTTTGGGCAAAATTGTAGAGCAAAGTGATTGTGGAGCATCCCTCGGCAATACCAAGATCACTGATCTTGTTTTTGCCGATGATACAGTAATATTTGCTGAGTCGTTCGAGGTCCTGGTGATAGCTCTAGAGGCGCTGCTCGAGGAGGCCTTTGAAACTTGAGGTTTCCTGTCTCAAGACCAAGATCCAGGTGCTTGGAAACCTACTAGATGAAACAGTACAGTCTGCTCATGCGTGCGGCGAGGACATTGATATCTTTGAAAGTTTTACATAACTTGGTAGCGCAGTCCAGAATAACAGCGGGTCACGTCAATAAGTCTTACGGCGGATTGGCATAGCCAACGGTGTTATGGACTCGCTCAGCACGAGTATTTGGGGTTGCCGGTATCTGTGCAGAAGGACGAAGATCCAGATTCTCAAGTGACTTGTGATCCCTGTCTTACTCTATGGATGTGAGACACGGACACTAAATATCGACTTGAAGAGGCGAATCGATGCCCTTGGCAATATGTGCCTTCGCAGAATCATGGGGTATCACTGTGATGATTACGTGTCAAATCAGCGATTGCACCGTGAGACTCAATCGAGACCTATTACCTCCATAGTACGTCAGCGCCAACATCGGCTATATGGACATGTGGCACGCTACCCTGCAACCGATCCTTCCCACTCGGGTTGTTTCTATAAGAGACAATCCGGTGTGGAGGAGGACAAGGGGGCGCCCACAAGGCTCGCGGCTGGGGCAAGTTGATGTTTCCTGTCAAGAGCTGCTTGGTATGGGAAGGGGGCCTGCATGGGGACTCCCGGGAGTGGCGTCGTAGGGTGGGCGAGGCGACGCGCCCACCGGCGTAAGCCCCTAATGATTGATTGAATGAATGCCTAACATATGATTTCCTACTAGTGCTACACTGACACCATATTTGTAGATCTCATATTCAACAATTGATTTCAAGTAGCTCGATTTGACCTTGAAAGTCACCTTGAAGGATATTTGCAAGGTCATGAGCAGTTCAGGCTCGGATGGGTGTCTCCTACGGGTGCATGTCATTTGGTACTGAAGCGATTGGTACTGAGGTCAAGTGATCAGTTCACTTCGTCCACGCGCCATATGGAACACATGCGAAAAAGGACTGAAGCCGTCTAGTGACGTCCCCGAGTCAATTGGGACCCAACTCGAAATGGCCATAGAGTCAGATAGGACCCAAACCGTGGAGAGAGAGAGAAGAGAGAGAAAGAGAGAGAGAGAGAGAGAGAGAGAGAGAGAGAGAAGAGGGGAGAAGAGAGAGAGAGAGAGAGAGAGAGAGAGGAGAGAGAGAGAAAAATAATAATATACAGACAGATGAAAGGAAGGAGGAAGACAAAAAATTCCCTCACCCGCCCGCGCACACACGCACATTCCATTCTCAATCCTTTAATCCCTCCATCTCCCGTTTCTCTCTCTCTCTCTCTGTTTTCTCTCTCTCTCTCTCTCTCTCTCTCTCTTCTCTCTCTCTCTCCTCTCTCTCTCTCTCTCTCTCTCCTTCCCTCCCTTTTTCGCGCGCACAACCACACACACACACACACACACACACACACAAAAAAAAAAACGCACACAGATACACACGCACACATACATGAAAATGATTATAATGTTGATGATGATGAAAATTACATTAATATTAATAGCAGTAATAATGACAGTAATGATGATAATAAAAACAATGATATAATAATAAGATCTGATGATTGTTTAAACCCCCTCTGGGGAAAGGGGCGCAGCGGGGTTGAACTCCTGTTACGGACCCCCCACCCGCTACGGTTCTTCCAATCGGTCGCTGACGTGGCATGACAACTAATCCCCAGCCCCCCCCCTACCCCTTTTAAAAGGGTGCCGGGTTTGATCCCGACATTTNTCCAAAAATCCTTAAAATTATTAAAAAATTAAAAAGTTTAATAAAAACCAATATAATGGGGTATTTAAACCTACAAAAAAAAAAAAAAAAAAAAAAAAACAAAAAAAAAAATACATTAGCCCTACATAAAATCTTAAAACCTACATTACAACTTATAAAAAATATCTTTAGAGCATATATACTTTTATTTTTATTAATGGTTTTGGGTTTTTTACGTGTTACAGGATCCCCGTCTTAGTCTTTTTGAGAGGCGAGAGGGGGGGGGGGTGCCAGCGGGGGGGCGGGGGGGGCAAGGGGGGGTTGTAGTCCCCTTTTCCCCCCCCCACTACCTGAGTCACCCCCCCCCCCCCCCCTCAGGAAGTCAGTCTTGCCCCCCTTCCTACCCCCCCACCCCCTCCTCCCCGACGCTCCTTCTTGGCTCACGCTGTCCTGTTGCCATGGTAAGTACGCTCTGTGTGTTTTGGGTTTTTGTTTTTGTTTGTGCTGTTTTTTGCTATAAAAAGGCTATTATAGGAAAAATTATTTCATTTTTTTTTTTTTGTGCTGTAGTTGTTTTTTGTTTCATTATTATATTATTTCATTGCCTTGGGTTTATTATTGTTGTTTGTTATTGTTTTTTTTATTGTTTTGTAGTATAGTGTGTTGTGTTGGGCGCTGCTTTTTAAAAAAAGGTCTATTTATAGGTAGGACTACATCGTATCCCCCTAGCCGTTCATCTTCCAAGTTTCTCTTTTCACAAAACCACCCCACCCTTTCCCTTCCAATGGCATGCACAAACCCTTTCAAGATCTAACCTAACCTAACCTAACCTAACCTAACCTAACCTAACCTAAACACGAAAAGCATTTGACTTAAGAAGAGATATTTTATTGGTATGAAACGCTTTTGAACCGAACTCGATATATTCTTTACTATGTGTCGTCAGTGAAAACTAGGGACAATTTATCGGTAAGGGAAGTTGTGGCTCGTTATCATTAATTAGGGTTACGTTTTAGAATAGGGAAAAGGGAAATGAACAGAGAAGAGCGGGGGACAGCAAAGGGGATCACCACGTGGGGCCCTTAAATACAACCTGAACCCAAAAACCCCCCCCTTCCAACCCCTTATAAAAAATTAATATAGAGTAGATACGAATAACAATAATACCCAAAAAATTGATACAGATAATAATAATAAATAAAAGTAAGAATCTATTGAGCTCACACGACACATAAGCCTACCTAGAAAGACATAATTACCCATTATACCTGTGAATCCTCAGCCTCCTTCCCACACCTTTGAAAAGCCACCTTAAATCTTACATAAATTAGGCAAGTTAAGAATCGAGAGCTTATGGTGAGGAGGAAAAAATTTAAAGGCGGGGGGTTATATACGGTGGGGGGGGGGAGGGAGGAGAGGGGGGATTTAAAAAGGGGGGTTTGGGGGGGGGGGGGAGGGGGGAGCAGGAATCTACAAGGCCTTCCAATGAATACAAAGGAATACAAAGGAAGAAAGGGAAACAACAGCCCCCTCCCTACTAGGCCAAACGGGCTCCTGTTTGTGCTATTTCTACCCCTATTTTTTTACGTGGTTTTAAAAGGTCAAATGAAAAAAAAAAAATAATAGTATGATTTTTTTTCCCACCCAGGCACACAGGAAAAAACAGAAAAAAAAAACCAAAAAGTACGCAAAGGGAAGGCTCCTCCCCACCCCCTCCCCCCCCGGGGGAATAGAAGCCGGCAGGAAAAAAATGAGGAAAAAACACCGTACAGTATAGAAAAAACTGCCAGGAAATGTTAAGGGAAGATTTGAAGGAAGAGACAGACTCCTAACTAAAGATAACGCTACAAAAATAATAATAATTACGTAGGGCCGAAGTAAATCGAGTGTGGCAGTTAAATGCAAGTTATTTATTAGTTGCTCTTATAGCCCTGAACCGTTTTAAATATTAACTACTTGGCTGGAAGAGAGTTCCATATATTAACAATCTATTGACACGAAAATCGCTTTACCAATGATCTTTGTATCCTTAATAGTAGTGTTTGCCCAAATCAACTAAATAGTCGTTTATGTTAACATTTCGAAGCCATGGCGTATTTTAAACAATTCATTGGGTCTCCTTCGCAATCTCGTTTTTGACAAGCTTAAAACAAGTTAATTTCCCTTTCGTCGCTCTTTCGGTGGTGGCGGTGGCGGTGGTGGTGGTGAGGTGGGTGGTGGTGGTGGAGGCCCTTGGGTAACCCTCGGGTGGTGGGGTGGGTACCGGTCATGACAATGGTAATCCGGTCCTCCGCCGGTTTGGAACCCTTACCTGGTCTGTATAGGAAAGGGTTAGGTAGTGGTTATGGTGGGTGGTGGTGTAGTGGTGGTGGGTGGTGGGGGTGTGGGTTGGTAGGTGGTGGTGTGGTGTAGTGGTGGTGGTGGTGGTGGTGGAGGTAGTGGTGGTGATGGTAGTGGTGGTAGTAGTAGTTGAGGTGGAGGTGTAGTTAATTATGGTGGTGATGAAAAAAATTAGCGAAGGTGTTACTATAATATTCTGTCCTTTATAATGATGGTGATAATGATCGCACTATTACTACTACTACCTATTACTAGCCTACTATGCATACCAAAATATAAGAAAATAATGAAAAAACAAATTGGTGATAACGAGAAGAGGAAATAATGACGACGTATTTTTTATTTTTTTATAAGACTCGATATAAGAGTAAAAAAAAATGACGACCATAATAATAGTAATAATGAGAAGAGGGAAAAATGGAAAAATAAAAGAGAATAAAAGTAGACTATGAAAGTAGACTATGAAGAGAGAAAAAGGAAGTTAGAAAAAAAAAAATTAAAATGAAAAAGAAAAAAATGACGATAAAAAAAAAAAGGAGAAATTTAAGCATGAAATAGGTCGAACCACACACACACACACACACACACACAAAAAAAAAAAAAAAAAAAAAAAAAAAAAAAAAAAAAAAAAAAAAAAAAAAAATTTTTTTTTTTCCCCCCCCCCCCCCAAAAAACCCCCCCCCCTTTTTTTTTTCCCCCCCCCCTTTTTTTCCTTTTTTTTTTTCCCCCCCCCCTCTCTCTCTCTCTCTTTTTCCCCCTCCCTCTCTCTCTCTCTCTCCCTTTTTTTTTCCCCCCCCTCCCCTCTGTTTTTCCCCCTCCCCCTTCTCTCTCTCCCCTCCTCTCTCCCCCTCTCTCTCTCTCTTTTCCCTCTCTTCCCTCCTCTCTCTATCTCTCCCTCTCTCTCTCTTTTTCCTCCCCTCCCCCTCTCTCTCTCTCTTCTTCTCTTCCTCCTCTCTTCCCCCTCACTCTCTCTCCCCTTTTCTCCTCTCTCTCCCCTCTCCCTCCTCCTCTCTCTCTCTCTCCTCTCTCTCCTCTCTCTCTCTCTCTCCTTCTCTCTCTCCCCCCCCCCCCCCCTCTCTCCTCGCTCTCTTCTTTTCCCCTTTCTCTCTTCTCCCCCTCTCTCTCTCTCTCTCTCTCTCTCTCTCTCTCTCTCAAAAAAAAAGAAAAATTTACCAGAAAATTTTTACTTTCCTCCTCTTCTTCTCTCTCTCTCTCTCTCCTCTTCTTTTCTCTCCCTTCTCTTCTCTCTCCCTCCTCTCCTCTCTCTCCCGCTCTCTCCTCCTTCCTCCCCCTCTCTCCCCTCTCTCTCTTCTCTCTAAAAAAAAAAAACCTTCCCGATACCCCTTTTTGCCCGGTTTAAAATTTTTTTTTTTACATTTTCTTTAAGGCGTAAAAACAGAGTGGGGGTGTGGGTGCAGAGCAGAGGGCACGTGCTGCACACACACACACACAAAACACCACAAAACCCACACACACAACAACACCACACACACACACAACCCACACACACACACAATTTTTCCCTCTCATTAACCCAAAATGTCGTCTGTTTTACTTTTAAAAAAACCACATTCATACGTGTGTGTGTGTATGTGTGTGTGCGTTTGTGTGGTGGTGTGTGGTGTGTGTGTGGTGGTGTGTGTGTGTGTGTTGTTGGTGTGGGTGTGGGGCCGCGTGACACATCGGCAAAATATTTACGGCCTAAAACATCGCCCACATAATGTTATTCAGACCGCCATCACGGTTCTTCTCCCCCCCCCTATAAGGGCACAACACACACACACACCCCAAGGACCCGGGGTAACCGGTGGGGGCCCTAGACACACACAACAAACACACACACAACACACACACACACCACACACAGGCCCCGGGGTTGACACGTGTGAGGAGCTAGAACACACACCACACACACACACGGACCCGGGGTTGAAAATTGTGAGGAGCCCTGGGGACACACACCACACACACACCACACAACACCCCACAACACAACACACAACAAACAAACACCCCCAAACAAACACACACACCACCACACACACACCACACACCCACACACACAAAAACACACACACACACACACACAACACCACACACATGCACGGGACCCGGGGACATATTCCCCAAAGTTGATCCCCCTCCCCCTCTAAAAAAATGTCGGGTTTTGGGTTTACTTTGGGTTACGTGTAGGTTACGTTTCCGATTGCTACCATCAGAAATTTTGGGTTGGGAATCGAATGAGGTTTTTTTTTTCAAGAAAATCCTATGGTTTTGTTTTGGAGCTACCCCCCCAGCGTCTTCACAGGAGAAGGCGATCCTGTGTGGATAGCAACATAAAACAAACCACAACCCCACAAAACACACACCAACACACCCCCACACACACCACCCACACACACACACACACACACACACACACACCAACACACACACACCCCACACAACCACACTTTCAGGGGAGGGGAGGCTTGACGGCGTGTTGGCATGCTCCTGCCCATGATCTTCATGGCCCCCAAAAGGCCAATAAGAAAAAAACTTTTTCCTCCTTTCTCCTCTCAAATGTGTGAAAAAAACTTTATAATTTTGACTTATCCTTTAAACCCCACCAGCCAGATTTTCCTTGCTATAAAATATTTTTTGTATCCCTAAAATACGAAAAGTGACTAAAAATTTACCAAATTTTTAGGGACAAGGGTACAAACAGGTCAAGCTTTAAAATTGTTATAGTCACAAAAAATCGTCTAAGGGTACCCCAAAATTACAAGGAAATAACGTTTTGGGCCCCCAAGGTTAAGTGGCAGACCGTGCCTTTGGTAAGGGTTGGGGGCAAAATAGTATAGTGGTGGGGGAGTAGGTGGGGGAGGTATTTGAGGGAAAACCCAGGAGGGGAGATGGCCCCAGGGGGGGGGGGGGGGGGGTTACAGGCAGGGGGGAAGATGGCCCCAGGGGGCAAGGGGGATAGGGTAAATACCTCGCTCTTTTAGGTTGCATAACTTTGCATTGGCAAAAAATCGCATTTTTCCCAATTCCTAAATCTACGCGGTCCACCTTTCAGGCGCCCCCTCACCCTTTGCCACGCCCCTGTGCAGAACCCTTGGGGAGCCGAATTTTTCCAAGGGCCAAGGAAAAAAACTTTTTGTAGGGGAAAAAAGGGTTTGGTCGCGGTTGCTTGTGCGGAAAAAAACTTCACTTCTCCTCGGTTTGGGCTACCTCATTACCCCCACCCCCCCCGTCTCGCACACACACACACCACACAACACACAAACACACACCCCAACACAACAACACACACACACAACACACACACAAACCACACACCACACACACACATAAAAAAGCTAATTAAAAAAAAAGTAGTTGGAGACGGGGCCATACGAGTTAGTTCTCCCCTTTTTAAAATAAAATAATAAAACACACCACACACACACACAAAACACACAACACACACACCACACACCCACACACACACAACACACACGCACGGCTCGTAACATGAAGCACCGGACGTTTCATGATAGTTCGGTTTCCATGTGAACCGTGTGGTTTGTGTGTTTTGGTGCGTGTGTGTGGTTTTTGGTGCGTTTTGTGTGGTGTTGAAATAAATATAACTGTTGGAAAATCCACGTTTTCTCTTCCCCCTTTCTTTTTTTTTCTTTTTATTTTCTTTCCCTTTCCCCTCTTTTTCTTCCTTCCTCTCCTCTCTCTCTCTCTCTCTCTCTACTATCCTCCCACAATTCCCACAATCTCCCTGTCTTAATCTTCCTTACCCCCCCTCCCAAAAATTCCTCCTCCCCCTCCCCTCCTCCTCCTCCTCCCCCCTCCTCCCCTCCTCCCCCCATCCTCCCCCCTCCTCTTCCCCCCTCTTCCTCCTCCCCCATACCCTATCTTCTTTGGGGACATGGAAAATTTTTTCCAACTGCCCCCTTTACTTTTGATTTGATTTTGTAGTATGTATTTTCAACAATACCCTCGTTATGCCCAAGGGGGTTCCCTTTGGGTCTTTTATTCCTATGTTTTCCTATGATTCCTCCTCCCCACCCCCTTTCCTCCTCTTCCCCCTCCTTTTTCCTTGGGGCCACAGGAAGACACCCCAAACACACATAGGGCTTCCATTCAAAACAACCATCCTGCAGGAGCCCCCATGTCCCCCCCATTGTCCACCCTATGTCCACCTATGCCACCTCTATCCCTACACTCACACACCCATAGGCTATTTTTTTTTTAAAGAGGCAAAAAAATTTCCTTTATCATAAGGTCTCCGGTTAAAATGATGCCTGTGTTTACCTGATAATAGGGTTAACTATGAAAATTTCAAGACATTAAGAAGAAGTGTAGTTTTTCCCTTTCCTGGCATCAAATACAGAAGTAAGCACAAGGGGCCGGATTTTTGCCTTTTTAAAAAAAAAATTGACTATAGATTACGATACTACACCTACTATAAACACTGCTATTTCATCAATACCTCTATAAAACTACTAAAATTCTACTAC
>JACEEZ010018599.1:55000-105000 GCA_016584305.1 Chionoecetes opilio
GAGGTGGGAGACGCGCCTGACGCAGTTCAACCTGCCTGCGGCCTTAGAGGCTGTCTTCCTGACGTGGCTGGTGAAGGAGAGGGTGCTGTTCACCTCAACGCCGAGAATGTTGACCGTCGGCTGCAAGGGCAACACCTTCCCGTCCAGAAGAATGGGTGGGATAGGGGTGGCTGGGGGGTGATGTCGCCGGGAGATCAGCATGACCTGTGTTTTGTCCTGGGCGAGATCAACCTGCCACCGTCGTCCCCATGAGGTGATGGTCTCCAACACTTGGTTGACGAGGGCGACAGTAGTGCGGTGGTCAGTA
Source organism: Chionoecetes opilio (assembly GCA_016584305.1). Taxonomy (NCBI): domain Eukaryota; kingdom Metazoa; phylum Arthropoda; class Malacostraca; order Decapoda; family Majidae; genus Chionoecetes; species Chionoecetes opilio. Next base: position 55,308 of record JACEEZ010018599.1, read on the forward strand.
CTGTCACAGGGGAATGTGAGGGTGCAGTCATCCGCGTAGGCGTGTGCCTCCGGGGTGAGCATCAGGAGGTCGTTAAAAAACACATTCCATTATAGGGGTCCAAGAACACTGCCTTGTGGGACACCAGCTCCAATCGGGTGTGTCTTCCGAAGTGTGTCTGTTCACCGCCACGCTGAGAGATCTGTTCCGCAGGTAGTCGTGAAGGAGGTGGAGAAGGCCGCCATCACTCCCATGCTGCGGAGTTTGGTGATGAGACCGGAGTGCCACACCCTATCAAAAGCTCCGGCGATGTCCAAGGCGATGACGAAAGTGTCGCGTCCTCTGTCCAGGGATTGGTGCCATAAGGTGGACATAAGGAGAAGGATGTCGTTGGCAGACCTGTTAGGGCGGAAGCCGAACTGTCTGTTGCTGAGGATGCGGTGTGTGGTGAAGAAGTAGGAGATCCTGCTGGCAATGATGGTTTCCAGTGTCTTGCCGAGGACAGACAGGAGGGAGATTGGTCTGTAGTTTTTTTGGCTCCGTCTTCTTTCCCTTTTTGTGAATGGCTGCTACTCTTGCAACCTTCCACGTGGAGGGCCACTTACCAGTGCTGAGACAACACTGGAAGATATCGGTGACGGGGGCTGCCAGCTGGGCGGCGCAGTGCTTAAGGATGTGGGGGGACACCCCGTCTGGTCCAAGGGCCTTCTTAGGGTCGACCAGTTGCAGCTGTCGCATCACCTCTTCTGTGGTTAAGGTGATGGTGTCGAGCGTCGCGTTGGTGAGACGTGCCACGGCAGGAGGAAGGCGGTCAGGATCAGAGACTGTCATCTTTCCTGAGAAGTGGGCCGCTAATACCTCAGCCTTCTCGCAACTCCGAGTGGCTACTGAACCGTCAGCTTTATTTAGCGGGGAATGTGGTCATCGGGTGCAAAGCCTTGCTGTTCCTTGAGGGCAGTCCACCAAGACTTGCTACCCACAGAGCGGTCAGAGAGTTTGAATTTCAGCTCATCTTGCCACCGTTGCTGAGCCACCCGCTGTACCCTTTGCATGTTGACGCAAGCTTCTTTGTGCCTTTGCTTGTTATTGTGCGTCGGGTGTCGTCTGAAGCGTCTCCAGGCTCTGCTTTTTTCATCGGCTGCCACTCTGCAGTTGTACCCAAACCATGGCCGGTCGAGTGGTTTTACCGTGAAGGTATGGGTGGGGACGTACCTTCTTTGAAGGGAGTGAATTGTGCTTGTGAAGCTTCTTACTTGGGTGTCCACGTCACCTGTAAGGATGTTGTTCCAGGGAGTGTGACGCAGCGCGTCTTGAAGGCCCTCCCAGTTAGTCTTCCCCCACAGCCAGTTTGTCCGCTTCTTGGGGACGTCTCTCAGCCCAGCAACGTGAATTGTGCTGAGGACCGCCAGGTGATCTGAGGATCCCACAGCGCCGAGAGGGCGACAGGTGACGACTCCTTCTGGCAGATCACTGATAACAGGATCAAGGGAAGAGCCGGAGATGTGGGTGGGAAAGGTGACGTGGTTCGTGAGACCATATACTGTGAGGAGTTCTTCAAATGCTCTTGCAACCAGGTGTTGATTAAGGTCGCCGACGATGACGGTGTGGTTGCAAGAGTACTGCTGCAGTAACCTGTCAAGGTGGCTGTGCAGGAACTCTATAGGCTCTCTTCCTTGCCACTGAGGACGGTAGCAAACACAAAGGAGGGTAGAGCCATGGTGTTGAGTCCAAATCTTGAAGAACATCATCTCAAGGTGGTTAGGGAGAGTGACGTCCAGTGGTTGTACCGACAGGTTCTTTTGAAAGCAGACAGCGACACCACCGAAGGTCCCGCGTGTCCTGTCCCGTCTGTGCCATCTCGTGTACCCTTGGATCAGTCCATAATTACTGGGGATGGTGCCATTCAGGAATGTCTCCACTGTAGCCACTACGTCAGGTGTGTGAGGAATCACGTGGGAGTGAATGAGGTCTCCGATGTTAGTCTGAAGACCCCTGACATTAGCGGAGATGATGGAGAGGTGGTCACGATTAGTGGGTTGCATGTCTCCACACGTAGGGATAGTTGTTGAGAGGCTGCGTTGGGCCAGGGTAGGTCAGGGGTGGCTGCTGTGTGGAGACTGGCGGACCCGACTCTGTTGTCCAGTTGCTGTGCAGGGGCGTGGCTGGAGCTTGGGGATGGAGAGAGGTTGGGGTAAGGAGACGACTGAGAGACTGTACAAGAATGGCGTTATTCTGTGCTTGCTCAGACGTGATCTTGTGGAAAAATTGCTTCTGTCTCTCTTCGTTCAGTCGGGTGTGACACTCCTGAATAGAGTGACCTTGACGGAAGCAAAAATCACACTTCCTCTTACTTAGGCAGCTGGACACTGTGTGGCCCTTGCGTCTGCAGTGGTGGCAGTACTGTACGGGTTGAGTGGGCACGGAGCGTGCCAGACTAGCAGTGCCAAAAGAGGGCATGGAAGATTGTTTCCTTGTCTGCTGCACTTGGTTTACTTGTCCCCGAGTGTTGCTGGCGCGATTCCGGGTGGAAGGTAGCCTAGTATTCCTGGGGCCCAGTGGCTGGGGTGCGTTAGTTGTCAGAGTCGGGGTCAAGTGATTGTGGCTCGATAGGCTGGGACGTTGCTGGTCTGGGCCAGGCACTACAAGACCAGGCGGATTGGGGCCAAGCTGGTCTGGGCCAGGCACTACAAACACAGTCTGCTGTGGGCCAGTCGCTTCAAAACCAGGCGGGCTGGGGCCAGGCTGGTCCGAGCCGGTCACGTCAAGACTAGTCGGGTTGGGGCTAGACTGGTCTGGGCCGGGCGGGTTGGGACCGGGCGGGAGGGCAGAAGTGGTGTAGTGAAGCGGTTGAGGCTTGGAGGATATCCACCAGGCTTGTGTTTCTTGACTGGAGGTGACTCTCTCTCTCTCTCTCTCTCTCTCTCTCTCTCCTCTCTCTCTCTCTCTCTCTCTCCCCTCTCTCTCTCTCTCTCTCTCTCTCACTCCTCCTCACTCATCACTCACTCACTCACTCACTCACTCCTCACTCACTCACTCACTCACTCACTCACTCCTTTCCTCACTCCTCATCTCTTCTTCTCTCTCCTCACTCACTCACTCACTCACTCACTCACTCACTCACTCACTCTCACTCACTCACACTCTCTCTCTCCTCCTCTCTCTCTCTCTCCTCTCTCTCTCTCTCTCTCTCTCTCTCTCTCTCTCTCTCTCTCTCTCTCTCTCTCTCTCTCTCTCTCTCTCTCTCTCTCTCTCTCTCTCTCTCTCTCTCTCTCTCTCTCTCTCTCTCTCACTACATCCCAGGTGAGGCTATCATATCCAACACTAATATTATCCTTATCTTATCTTCACCTTGACTGCGGCAGCTGTTTGCATGACGCTCCTTTGTTCTCCTTCTCTAGTCCTCCTCCTCCTGTTCCTCCCACTCCTTTTCCCTGACTCCTTTTCTATTCCTTTTCCCTGACTCCTTTCCTTTTCTCACCTACAGCTCTTATATTCCCTTTCTCGCTATTTCCCTTTTTCCCCCTGTTTTTTCCTCTCCCTTAAAGTGTAGGTCTCGCGGCTTCTTGTAGCTTCCTTATTTTCTTTTTCTTATGTTCCTTTACCTTCACTCCTTTTCTATTCCTCCTGTTTTTCCCACTCCTTTTCCCTCGCTTTCCTTTTCTACAGTTCTTTTCACTCCTTTTCCTGACTTTCCCTTTTTCTTCCTTTGTTTTTTCCTTGCTTCACTCCTTTCCCTGACACTCCTTTCTTCACTCCTTTCCTTTTGTATTCCTCCTACAGTTCTTGTCCTCAATTTCCTTTCCTCTCCTATTGTTCTATTCACTCCCTTTTCCTCACTTTCCTTTTCTCCTCGTCATCTCACTCCTCTCCGGGCTTTACACGGGAGCCGGATGTGGTTCCTGGTATCCGGTTAAGAGCGAGAGCCACCCAGCCACGAACACTTTCCTTATATTACGTGCGAAGACTCCCGTCTAACCAGGCACGGCAGCAGCACGGTTTAGGAGCCTTGTATGTACCGCCCCCGAAATTTCCTTCCTTGTAAGAAATCAGAATACATTAACAATCGGTTATTAAAAGAAATATTACAGGTTCTGGCGATGTGACCTGCCTGTGTACCTTGCTTTGGTGGCACTTATGCTTCACGTCATGCCTTGGACAAGCCTCTAACACTGCCTTGCTTTGGTGGCACTTATGCTTCACGTAATGCCTTGGACAAGCCTCTAACACTACCTTGCTGTGGTGGCACTTATGCTTCACGTAATGCCTTGGACAAGCCTCTAACACTACCTTGCTTTGGTGGCACTTATGCTTCACGTAAGGCCTTGGACAAGCCTCTAACACCTCCTTGCTTTGGTGGCACTTATGCTTCACGTAAGGCCTTGGACAAGCCTCTAACACTGCCTTGCTTTGGTGGCACTTATGCTTCACGTAATGCCTTGGACAAGCCTCTAACACTGCCTTGCTGTGGTGGCACTTATGCTTCACGTAATGCCTTGGATAATCCTCTAACACTGCCTTGCTTTGGTGGCACTTATGTTTCACGTAATGCCTTGGACAAGCCTCTAACACTGCCTTGCTTTGGTGGCACTTATGCTTCACGTCATACCTTGGACAAGCCTCTAACACTGCCTTGCTTTGGTGGCACTTATGCTTCACGTAATGCCTTGGACAAGCCTCTAACACTGCCTTGCTTTGGTGGCACTTATGCTTCACGTAATGCCTTGGACAAGCCTCTAACACTGCCTTGCTTTGGTGGCACTTATGCTTCACGTAATGCCTTGGACAAGCCTCTAACACTGCCTTGCTTTGGTGGCACTTATGCTTCACGTAATGCCTTGGACAAGCCTCTAACACTGACACAACAATTGTTTCGGCAGCAGAAATAAGATATATGGCCTGAAAAGGGAATCATTTGCTGTCGGAAAAAAATACCATCCTGCGACTGGCGAGAAATCTGGCGGGTTTAGTAGACTGGCTGGTGAAAAAACAATTCTGGCCCTCCCTGAAAAATAATACTGAGTGCGCCCCTGTGTGTGTGTGTGTGTGTGTGTGTGTGTGTGTGTGTGGGGATGCTTGTGTGGTGAATTCTTGCTTTCTCTCGCTATAAGAAATAATGATAAGTAAAGGCAGCAGTGCGTGTGTAGAGGAGGACAGGTGTGGGGATGCTATAATAATTGTGTGTCTTCTGTTGTGTATCCGCTGTTACATCCTCTTCCTCCCTCTTCCTCTTCCTCTCTTATACGTATTCCCTTCTTCCTCCTCCACCACCACCGCCACCTCCGCTACCAGCTACTATACTACTACTACTACTACTACTGCTACTACTACTACTACTACTACTACTACTACTACTACTACTACTACTACTACTACTACTACTACTACTACTACTACTACTACTCTACTACTACTACTGCTACTACTACTACTACTACTACTACTACTACTGTTACTACTACTACTACTACTACTACTACTACTACTACTACTACTACTACTACTACTACTACTACTACTACTACTACTACTACTACTTCTACTACTACTACTACTACTACTACTACTACTGCTACTACTACTACTACTACTACTACTACTACTACCACTACTACTACTACTACTACTACTACTACTACTACTACTGTTACTACTACTACTACTACTACTACTACTACTACTACTACTACTACTACTACTACTACTACTACTACTACTACTACTATACTACTACTACTACTACTACTACTACTACTACTACTACTACTACTACTACTGCTGCTACTACTACTACTACTACTACTACTACTACTACTACTACTACTCGCACTTGTATATGCAGCTATTATAATGATCATGATGGTACAAATGTCGATGTTTTATTAATTTATATTCTGTCATAACTTCAGAGCGACTTTCTACGGCCGTTGAAATACATTTTCTCCTGAGTGAAAAGTCGCACAAAATACGTTCCTTGAGTAACAGTTCCCAGAGAATAAATTGTGACACTAAGCCTATTCAGTAACCGTATATATGGACAAAAAGAAGCGACTGGAATCGTATAGTTAAATGCGTTTGAGGTATTTGCAATTTTTCGAACACGTCTCAGGCTCGTTTATTCACCGTTTCCGTCGTGTCGTGTGAACCCTTTCTGGTCTTTCGCAGCAACGGGGAACCATACACACACACACACACACACGCATACACACACACACACACGCACACACACACACACACACACACATTCCTCACATACTCCTACACATACACACATACACACACACAGTCACACACACATACATTCCTCACATACTCCTACACCGCACCCTAAGGAACAGGATTACAGGCCTTCCGCTCCTGCAGGATACACGTACGGCACACACACACACACACAGTCACACACACACACAGTCACACACACAGTCACACACACACACACACAGGACATGATTACTAATGTTCCGCTCTAGTCTGACGTCCAAAGCAGAATTCCTTTATCTGTGAACTTTCAGACATATTTTCTACTGGGTAACTGGGGCTGAAGCGTGAAAGGTGACTGTGGTATAATTTTATCGATGGTTACACAGACCAAAAGGTTGAGGCGAGCTTGTGTGATAGTTAGTACACTATCACACACACACTCAGAAATAAGGGGTATATTAAGGGTCGAATTGTTACATCGCACCATCACTACCCTTTTTAAACCCTATGTCCAGGCTGGAGGGTAGATGCTGCTGAGTATACCCTTCATCTACCCTTTATCTACCCTTTTTAGACGTGAGGGATGAGAAAGGGTATATTTGGGGTTTGAAAAGGGTATATTTGTAAGGGTAGAAAAAGGGTAGCAGTATTTCATCACTATAAACACCCTTTTTCTACCCTTTTCCTGCCCTTCTTTTCTAAGAGTGCAGGGCATCTTTTTACATTATAACTGGGCGACCAAAATGTCTCCCAGTGATGAAAAACGGTCGCCCAGTAAGGACATGTTTAAGCTACTGGGCGACATGTTTTCTTATATTATTCCCTATATCATCTTGTGCAGTCATTTATGTATAACCCATTGATTGTTTGCGAAGTGAAATTTTGTTGGTGTCACTGGAAGATTCATAAACACAGCATGGCAAGGGAGGGGAGGGGTCACACAACTTACGAAATGGGGAAGAGGATATTACCAAAGAGTTGTATTTTAACAGGTATGCCTACTACCACCCTTCTGGATATCCAAGGAATGTCGCCCAGTAATATTTGCTTAAAAAAGGCTCTGCTATCACCACCACTTATACCACCAACACCACTAACACACACACACACAGGAGTGAAGGATTGCCACCCTCACCTCCTGCCGGGATCTCGAGGTCACAACTCTGTACATAGTTAGGATTATCGTAGTTTTTCTCGTGACTATTTGAGTGTTTTCATGGTGTGATAATCTGCTGCCTTTTGAAGTAACATCACGTATGTTTGAATACGTCCTTTGGTGTGAAGTAGCTATATCTTGATTTCCCTGGCCTGTTCCGTTACCTGTATCACCGACGTCTTTCCGTTAATTAATGGAACTGATGACATAGCACATTGCGAGGAAAACTTAAACTATAACACTAATGATACTACTACTACTACTACTACTACTACTACTACTACTACTACTACTACTACTACTACTACTACTACTACTACTACTACTACTACTACTACTACTACTACTACTACTACTACTACTACTACTACTACTACTACTACTACTACTACTACTACTCTACTACTACTACTACTACTACTACTACTACTACTACTACTACTACTACTACTACTACTACTACTACTACTACTACTACTACTACTACTACTACTACTACTACTACTACTACTACTACTACTACTACTACTACTACTACTTTCATTTTCACTCGAAGGCATACAGTAAAAACAAAAAATAGCATAATATACATTCATGAGTAAATACTAGTACGAAAAATATACAAGATAGATGATAGAGTTTAGGTAAAAAGTAAAAAGTAATCATCCACCACGACTGTTTGCCATGACCCACGCGCCTCCCAGTGCCTTGGGGGGCTGGGGGGGCGAGTGACGGGGGTCTTACTGGGGTGCGCTGAGGGCCTAGGGGGGCCTATGGGGTGCACTGGGGGCCTCGGACACCCGGAGATACCAGGGGTTCCGGCGGCGTGGGTGGCGGGGGGAAGGGGCCATGTGTGTGTGTGATGTGTGTGTGTGTGTGTGTGTGTGTGTGTGTGTGTGTGTGTGTGTGTGTGTGTGTGTGTGGTAGAAGGGGGTTGGTGGATTGCGTTGCAGGATTATGTGGTATTGTATGTCAGGTTTTTATATGGTAGGAGTGGTTTGATGGTAGTGTGCAGCTGGAGGGATGATGTACAAGATGGTGTGCAGCTGGAGTAAGAGTAAGGAAAAGTGGTGTGCAACTGGAGTGATGATGTGCAGCTAGGGTGATGATGTACAAGGTAGTGTACAGCTGGAGTGATGATGTGCAGCTGGGGTGATGATGTACAAGGTAGTGTACAGCTGGAGTGATGATGTGCAGCTGGGGTGTTGGTGTACAAGGTAGTGTGCAGCTGGAGTGATGGTGGGGAAAAAAGAAGCTGCATAACAAAACACACAGACACCTTAACAACCCAGCTGGAATCATCAATCACCCATCACAGAGACCAGGCCAACACAGAGCCACAGACCCTAATCAGACCGATACCCCGCCGTGCCAGACCGCATCAGACCGCGTCATCAGACCACACCCGGGCAGCCTCAGGGTATAAGAGGCGGTACTCGACTCATAATGAACATCTGTTTCGCCTTGGGCTGCAGAAACGCGTGGCGGGGATGGGAGAGAGGGAAGGGAGGGGAAGGGAGAGAGGGCAAGGGAGGCAAGAATGGAAGGGAAGCGGGGATGGGAGAGGGAAGGAAGGCGGGAATGGGAGGATGAGGGAAGGGCAGGATAGGGGAAGGGAGGCAAGGATGGGAGGGGAAGGTAGGCGGGATGGGAGGGGAAGGTAGGCTGGGATGGAAGAGGGGATGGGAGGGGAAGGATAGGAGGGATGGGTGGGGGAAGGGTTTGGGCACGTGCGGGCGGTGTAGGCATTTATGGGCGGGAAGCGAGGGTGGGCGTGGGCGGGCAAGGCAGGTGAGAGGGTGGACTTAAAGGATGCCTTGAACTGCTTCCTCAATTACTGATTTCCTGGTAGTGGCTTCCCGGGAATCTTTGGTCGCCGTTATGACAAGCTTCTGAAAGTGGGGGTGGTGGTGGTGAGGGTGGTGGTGGTGATAGGTGTTGGTGGTGGTGATAGGTGGTGGTGGTGGTGGTGATGGTGGTGGTGATAGGTGATGGTGGTGGTGATAAGTGGTAGTGGTGGTGGTGATGGTGGTGGTGATGATGGTAGTGTTGGTAGTGGTGGTGGTGGTGATAATGGTAGTGGTGGTAGAGGGTGGTGATGATAGGTGGTGGTGGTGATAAGTGGTAGTGGTGGTGGTGGTGGTGGCGGTGGTGATAGGTGTTGGTGGTGGTGATAAGTGGTGGTGGTAAGGGTGGTGATGATAGGTGTTAGTGGTGGTTATAGGGGTTGGTGGTGATAGGTGTTGGTGGTGATAGGTGTTGGTGGTGATAGGTGGTGTTGGTGGTGATAAGTGATAGTGGTGGTGGTGAGGGTGGTGTTAGTGTGAGGATGGTGAGTTTATGATGAGAAGGGGCGGTAGGAGGAAGGGGGAGAAAGGGTTTATGAGGAAGATGTGTGGTGATGGTAGTGGTGATGGTGGTGAGTGGTGGTGAAGGTGATGAGGTTGTGATGAGAAGGGGCGGTATGAGGAAGGGAGAAAGGTTCACGAGGGAAAGGGATGTGCTACTCTGCAGAAACTACATATATAAAAAAGATGGATTGAATTATGATAAAAAGGAGGTTGGAATTTGAGCTTTCGGGGACTGATATGGGTGACCTAGGCTATCCTGAACTATCCTTATCCTATATCCTTAACCTGGGCAGTGAAAAAAAGGGATATAGAAATTAAGGTTGCTTGGGAATGTACGAAATAGTGGAGCAACGGAATGTATGGTGTATAATAGGAGGAAAAAAAAAGGTTTAATTTTGTAAAAGAAAAGGCGAGAAGAAAAGAAGGTTGAAAACAAATAGAAAACAAAGAAAACAAGTTAAGAAAAGAAAGAAAAGGAATTGTATTGATATTATTTTTATCCTTGAGACCCAAAACGTATCATTTCCATTGTAATTTGTGTACCATTAGACGTTTTTAGTGACTATAAGCAACATTTTATACATATGACCTGTTTATAGTATCCTTGTCCACTAACTAATTTGCTATATTCAGTGACTTTTCGTAATTTTATGGCTCGACAACAGACAATTTTTTTTATAGCCAAGGAAAGATCTGGGCGTGAAGGGGTTATGGAACTGTCGCCGATGGGAATTCTCGCCGAAACACCAACTTAGAACTCTCGTCGACGTGGAAATATTAACCTAACCTGGACATTGGCACCTAATCTAACCTAACTGATCAAGCTAACGATAGTATTTCATCCCTGAATGCAGAAACGAGGGTAACACTTGATTAAATGTATATATTGGGTCCTGTAATATCAAGAATTGGAACACTCGACGACGGCGGCGAGAATTCCTATCGGCGACAGTTCCAGGTACCTTAATATCAATTCGTTTTTGTATTGATATTAATATTGTCAGAGGTTTTTATTATTGTCGTCGCTTCATGACTTAATTTATCTCCGTCCTAAAATAATTATTGAGTTATTGTTGTTATTTAGTATTTAGAATGTAGGTCCATTTTTTAAAGATATATTCATTACATCAACATAGCAGTACTTTCGCATCTCTTCTCTCTCTCTCTCTGTCTGTCTCTCTCTCTCTCTCTCTCTGTCTCTCTCTCTCTCCTCTCTCTCTCTCTCTCTCTCTCTCTCTCTTCTCTGTCTCTGTCTCTGTCTCTGTCTCGTCTCTCTCTCTCTCTCTCTCTCTCTCTCTCTCTCTCTCTCTCTCTCTCTCTCTCTCTCTCTCTCTCTCTCTCTCTCTCTCTCTCTCTCTCTCTCTCTCTCTCTCTCTCTCTCTCTCTCTCTCTCTCTCTCTCTCTCTCTCTCTCTCTCTCTCTCTCTCTCTCTCTCTCTCTCTCACACCCACACACACACATTTTTCACTCCTGATCACTGTTCCATATCACCTTCCCTTACCTCCTTCCTCCTCCTCCTCCTCCTCCTCCTCCTCTTCCTCGTCCTTCCTGCCAGGTGTCCCCTCTCTTCCTCCTGCTCTTCCTTCCCTTGCATCCTCCTTCCTACCAGGTGTCCCCTCTCTTCCTTCCTTTACCCTCCCTCTCCCCTCCCTCTCTCTCCCCTCAGTCTCTCTCCCCTCAGTCTCTCTTCCGTCCGCCCTCAGTAAGTCGCTTCACCACCAACCTCCACCTAACCTAACCTAACCTAATTCCCTTAGTTTTTCTTCAACTAGAGCGACTAGAGAAACACTTTTGTTGTATTTATTTAAACAGTTATTAATTACACGTGTGGCTTACAAGGTGGAAAAGTTAAGGCAATAATAATAATAATAATAATGATTTTTAGCTCAGACCCGAAAGCGAGTCATACAGACAAAAACAAAAGCAGAACAAGACAGCCAAGGACTGTAAACGTAATACTAGAATAAGCAAAAGCCAGAACAAATTTAGCACATTAGGGGAATCGTAATAAAATACATAGAATAAATACAGTTGGTTTCAGATTATTTTAGTTTGTGTTTGTTTCCATTGTTTCAGATTATTTTAACAATTTTCGATCCTAGGTTAGGTTAGAATCGTTCTTAATAATAATAGTTGGTAATAGGAATGTAGGTAGGAAGCGTGGTTGAGTTTGTGTAGCGTTTAAAGTAGTGTGTGTTCGAGGTGTGTTAGATAGCTGTGGTGGTTTTTAAGAGTGGTAGATGTTATGTGGTAGCGCAAAGGACTGTGGTTGAGTATCTAAGAACTGTGGTGGTTGAAGAGTGTGGTGGAGGCAGGAATCATGGTTTGGTGGGCGGCCGAAGGAGGAACAAGGGAAGGTGTGGGTGTGAGGGCGTGGCTAGGAGGGGGTGGGTGGGGGTGAAGGAGGGGGGTTGGGTGTGTCCAGGTGTGTCGAGGAGGAAGGAAGGAAGGAGGAAGGAAGGAAGAGGGTCGTTCCCCTTCATACACACACACACACACACACCCGTCCTCTCTCTCTCTCTCTCTCTCTCTCTCTCTCTCTCTCTCTCTCTCTCTCTCTCTCTCTCTCTCTCTCTCTCTCTCTCTCTCTCTCTCTCTCTCTCTCTCTCTCTCTATTTGTTTTTACTTTATTGTTGAATTCTTATAGGTTTTACAGTCAGGAGCTTCAGCTGGACTACTGAGAACTATCTTTGACTTTATAGGAATGTGTAGATTATTAATACCTTAACCCCTTGAGCCCAGAACGTAATTTCCATTGTAATTTGGTACCATTAGACGATGTTTAGTGACTATAAGCAATGTTTTAGAGCTGTGACCTGTTTAGTATCCTTGTCCACTAACTACTGTGGTATATTCAGTGACTTTTCGTTATTTTATGGCTCGACAACAGACGATTTTATATAGCCAAGGAAAGATCTGGGCGTGAAGGGGTTAACGTACATACATGGTTTACTATTCTAGTTATATATTTCTCTGTTCTACTACTAATTGAACTTATAATTATATACTTGTACAACATTATGTGTTACTATACTAGTCTTACATTTCTATATTTCACTACTAATAACTTATATAGAGTTGAACTTAAACATTATAGGGTTTACGAGTAGGGACTTGGAGTAGGACTTGTAGCTCTCTCTCTCTCTCTCTCTCTCTCTCTCTCTCTCTTCTCTCCTCCTCTCTCTCTCTCTCTCTCTCTCTCTCTCTCTCTCCTCTCTCTCTCTCTCTCTCTCTCTCTCTCTCTCTCTCTCTCTCTCTCTCTCACATAGGACAACATCCCTCTAAATTAAAGCACATTTCTCCTCCTCCTCCTCCTCCTTCGTCCTAAAATACCATCCTCTCTCCTTCAACATATCCTTCTATTATCCCTCCATTCATTCATCCATCTCCCTTTTTCCCTATTCATATCCTTCCTTTATTCCTCCTTGTCATTCCCATATCCCTCTGTTTGCTTTAGTTTTTTTTCCAGTACATACAATAAGCACGGATGTTTTTTTCCAGTAGGATTATAAACATGTAAAAATCAGCTGCTGTTTTGTGATCCTTTTGGACTCGCGGTAACTTACATGACGAGAAAGATGACAGATAACACGTGGGTCCCATTAGGTTGAAGGGCGCGAGAGGGGAAAAGTGAGGGTATTAGTGAGAGGAAGGAAGGAAGGAGGGGGTGAGGGTAGTGAGGGGAAGGCGAAAAGGGGAAAGTGAAGGAATTAGGGAGATAAAGGAAGGAAGGAAGGAAGGAAGGGGAGTAGGTGAGGGCGGAAAGGGGGAAAAGTGAAGGAATGAGAGGAAGGAAGGAAGGAAGGAAGGAGAAGGAGAGGGTAGTGAGGGGAGGACGAAGAGGGAGAAAGTGAAGGAATTAGTAAGGAAGGAAGGAAGGAAGAAGGGGAAACAGAGGAGAGTGAGTGGAGACGGAAAGAGGAAAAAGCTAAAATAAACAAGGGGAGAGGCGTGAAGAGCATGGCAGAAGAGGGGAGGCGTATGTGTGTATATGTGTGAGGGAAGATATCATTATTAAAAAGGTGATGGGTGTGGGGTGATGGGTGTGGGGTGATGGGGGTGAGGAAGGGGGGTCAATGTGTCGCCAGTAACCGTTACGGCGCCCCATACATTCCTCGGTCGCCTACGAGTCCCTATTGTTTTTCTTGTGAGGGGGTTCAGAGTGCCTGCTGGTGGGACGGTGACGTTACGCCCCCTTCCCCTTCCCTCCCATACCTTCCCCTACCCTCCCTCCCCCTTCCCTCCCATACCTTCCCCTACCCTCCCTTCCCCTACCCCTCCCCTCTTATACCTCTCCAGAACTGTGTGTGTGTGTGTGTGTGTGTAGATGTGTGTGTTTATCTAGTTCTTATACAACCATACAGGGCCTAACTATACTCATGTGGTCCTATCTCAATGTATGTTGTGTGTGTATGTGTGTGTGTGTGTGTGTGTATATATGTGTGTAGTGTGTATGTGTGTGTGTGTGCAAAGCGAGCAGCACGTGTCGCCTCCCCGATCAGCTGTCTCGTGTCTCCAGGTGTAACGCGGCCTTACATACTCGTCGGATTTAAAGACCCTTCACACACCCGCCTCTCCCCCCCCCCCCCCCCCCCCTCATACCTTCCATCACCTTTCTCGTCACGGCCTGTCAATACCCTGCCCTCCTTCACTCCTACATCATCATCATCACCTCACCATATATACAAGAAGACGTTGGTATGGTAAATTATTGGAAACGCCCGAATTATTACCGAGATATTTAGTGATCACGTTAACGCATTAGTATTTCGTAATAACCAGTGTGTACAGTAATACTTCAAGCATATATAGTGTGAAATAGGCGGTTGTAGGTTATGTATGGAGGAAATTATAGCCATTTAGCGATGAACTTTTACGCATCAACCAAGGAATCTCGCTCACCGCCACACTCTTAGAAAAGAAGGGTAGGAAAAGGGTAGAAAAAGGGTGTTTGTAGTGATGAAATACAGCTACCCTTTTTCTACCCTTACAAATATACCCTTTTGCAACCCTAAATATACCCTTTTCCAACCCCAAATATACCCTTTCTCATCCCTCTCGTCTAAAAAGGGTAGATAAAGGGTAGATGAAGGGTATAATCAGCAGCATCTACCTTCCAGCCTGGACATAGGGTATAAAAAGGGTAGTGATGGTGTGATGTAACAATTCTACCCTTAATATACCCCTTATTTCTGAGTGTGCATGTTAATCAAGGCTGTACGTACATATGCCCCCTTCCATTACGACCGTTTCCCCTTCCATCACTACTATCCTCATTCCCTCTCTCTCTCTCTCTCCCCTCTTATCGCGCCCAACCGTCTTCCCTCAACTCCTGATTTACCTCCAGCCCCCCCCCCCCCTGCCCCCCTCCTCCCTCAACACATGTGCACGCAGCACGTGGCTCACAGCTGTGCCACAAACACGTGCACACAACAGCTGTACGAGACGTTATCGCCATCACGTATATCACCTCATGAACCAACACGTACTGCTGCTGCAACTGTACACCATGTAACGCCAACTCATAGACTCATACCGTTACTCCAGCTGCACATCACCTTACCACACCATCACTCCAGCTGCACACCACCTCTACACACCATCATTCCAGCTGCACACCACCTCTACACACCATCACTCCAGCTGGACACCACATCTCCACACCATCACTCCAGCTGCACACCACTTTTTCACACCATCACTCCAGCTGCACACCACCTCTGCACACCATCATTCCAGCTGCACACCACTTATCCACACCATCACTCCAGCTGCACACCATCACTCCAGCTGTACACCACCTTTTCACACCATCATTCCACCTCTCCACACCATCACTCCAGCTGCACGCCACCTTTTCACACCATCACTCCAGCTGCACACCAATACACCAGCTGCACACCACCTCCACACCATCACTCCAGCTGCACACCACCTACTCGCTCTAAACCTTTGATGGTTGAATGTCCCTGTTCTGAGTCACGTCATGTGTAACTCTCTCTGGTGGTTGGTCTGCGAAGGTCTGTAAGGGTATGTGGACTTGTGATGGTCTGTGCGGGTCTGAAATGGTCCCTGTTTCGTAATGTGTCCTCGTGTGTGTAACTGGTTGGTCTGTGAGGGTCTATTGGGGTCTGTATTTGTAGTTAAGAAGACCCATGTGCTGTAATGATGCCTGGTTTCTCGCTTCTTAAAAACCTTGTGATGGTCTAAAATGGTCCTTGTTTCGTGATGTATCCTCGTATATTATGTAACTAGTGGTCTATTAGGGACTGAAAGGGTCTGTAGTAGTAGTTAAAAAGACCCATATTGTGATGATGCTTAATGGTCGTGGATGTGTCGTGGAGTGTCGTAGGTGAAAATAAATGTTTATACTCAAATGCCTTCCTAGTTCAGTTCAGTGGTGGGTCGGGAGTCTGCTGGCCTTTTCATCGGCACTCCCTGATGTGTCTCTTCTTGCTGTCTGGGTCTTTAGTTAATGGGCTTCTCTTGTTCTGTCTTTTAATTTCTATCACTTTCTTGCCTGATCCTTTTCCCTGTCGTCCAGAAACCGTTGATCGTTCTTTTTGCCTCTTCTATAGCTACTCTTATTATCAAACAAAACTTCTAGCTTGTGACCGTATACTTTAAGGCTGAGTTTAACCCCTTCACGCCCAGATATTTCCTTTGCTAAAAAAAATTGTATATTGTCGAGCCATAAAAATACGAAAGTTAACTGAATATACCAAATTAGTTAGTGGACATGGATACTAAGCAGGTCATATCTATAAAATATTGCTTATAGTCACTCAAAATCGTCTAATGGTACCCAAATTACAATGGAAATTACGTTATGGGTCTCAAGGGGTTAATCGCATTGTCTGGAAAACCATCGTCAGTTTAGGGCATAATGAAGAACACTTCCTTCACTTCCTTGGTTCTCCTCCCCTACCTACCCTCGACGTCATGTCCGGCCAGTGTCTCGGTGGTGGCGGCAAACGACAACTTTACCGCCTAAAATATGCTTTTCAGCTGCTTCCCGCCCTCTGCAGCCCGCCCTCCCGCTCTCTGCAGCTCGCCCTCCCGCCCTCATGGGTTACTCTATACAATGTTCCTATTGGGGGAGTTTTAAAGCCTGTGTATTAACGCAACCTACCAGTATACTAATGTAATGAAACTCAGCGGTGGGTGTGGCGGAGGTGCATTGAGGTGGTTGTGTTGCCTTGTCTTGTGGTGGTTGACGTGGTTGAGGTGGTTGCATTGTCTTGTGGTGGTTGTGGTGGGTTGAGGTGGTTGCATTGTCTTGTGGTGGTTGTGGTGGTTGTGGTGGTTGAGGTGGGTTGAGGTGGTTGCATTGTCTCGTGGTGGTTGTGGTGGGTTGAGGTGGTTGCATTGTCTCGTGGTGGTTGTGGTGGGTTGAGGTGGTTGCATTGTCTTGTGGTGGTTGAGGTGGTTGTGGTTGTGATTGCATTGTCTTGTGGTGGTTGAGGTGGTTGAGGTGGTTGCATTGTCTTGTGATGGTTGAGGTGGTTGTGGTGGTTGCATTGTCTTGTGGTGGTTGTGGTGGTTGTGGTGGTTGCATTGTCTTGTGGTGGTTGAGGTGGTTGTGGTGGTTGTGGTGGTTGTGGTGGTTGAGGTGGTTGAGGTGGTTGCATTGTCTTGTGGTGGTTGAGGTGGTTGAGGTCCTGGCTGTATGAGGGTTGTTCCCGCCACCCCACACGAGGCATAACAGTGTTCCTTCCGTCTGGTCTTACTCCTTCTCTATCCTGTTACTTGTACTACTAACATCCTTCTAGTACACACGAGGCATAAGAACATCAGAACATAAGGAAGCTACAAGAGGCCGTGAGATAACAGTGTTCCCTCCACTAGTCTTACTCCATATCCCTGTTACTTGTACTAATAACATCCTGTTTTTTTTCTGTCTTTCTGTATCGTTAATATACTTACCCCCTCCCCCCTTCTTTGTAATTTCCTCCCCCTTTTCTCAACAAACTTATACACTTGTAGACTTGTAAAACTAGTCTCAGCCCATTCACTTCCGCAATCAAGCACGTAATGTTGTTCTTCCTTCCTTCCTTCCTTCCTTCCTTCTTTCTTTCTGTTCCTCCTTCCTTCCTTCCTTCCTTGTGTTCCTTTTCCCGCCCTTCTCTTCCTTCGGCTGTCTGGCCTGCCACGCCCGACCTGTCATCTTGGCCCCCCGGCGCTGTCTCTCCCGCCTCCCCGTCTTTCCTCTCCCCTTCCTCCTCCTCCCCCTCCTCCTCCCCCTCCTCCTCCTCCTCCTTGCCAGCCAGCGACCTTCCCGGAACAGCTGGGGAGGTCGTCGATCCAAGGGTTACCGCCAATTTTTATCTCTTACGCCGTTCCCAGCTGCCCGTCCATGTGTCGTCCGCCTCAACCCCGCGTGCAGCTGTGGGGTGGCATGAGTGTTGAGACGCGGGGTTGTTGCACCTCGGGGTTACATAGAACAAGGGAGAGGGAGGCAGGTTACGTTATTGAGGTTAGCTGTTACGACTGAATTTTCAGTACCTACGTCGTGTACTACATTTTCGTCCTTATAATAACGACATTTAACGACATAACGACAAACTTCAGTACATTTCAGGGTCTTCCTCGACGCGACGGGGTTATTTATATATAGAATAAGGGAGAGGGAGGCAGGTTACGGTATTGAGGTTTAGCTGTTACGACTACGAATACTTTTTTGGTGCGTGTGTAGAATTTCGCCTTCATAATAACGACGATGTACACATACAAAATTTCCGGGTGTTCTTGTCTATAATGGCTGTGCTGTATGTGTAACCCAGGGTGTCAGGAGGGAGTTACCATAGGAAGGTGGGAGGGTGTAGGGAGTTACCATAAGAAGGGGGGAAGAGGGGGGTAGGGTAACGCGCGTGCCACATCTCGGGTACGCAGCTGTCATCCTTCCCGACCTCCCATGTCTCCCCCACCCTCTCACCAGCCCGCGCATTCCTACAACCACCCTTCCACCTATCACCCCATCAAGATACTGTCCCTAACTCAGTCTCAGTGCCATTAATCACCATATATACGTATCATATAGGTATAAGGGGTGTTCAAAGGGCTGTAGTGATGGGTATGTGTGTCTGTGCGTGTGTGTGTCCTAGTAACGGGGTCCCTGCTTATGCCTCTTTCCTAATTCACCAACACGTGCTGCCGGCCGCTCCCTTCGCGCCCGCCCTCCTTGCTACTCACTCACGCACTCTCTACATTCGGTAACCAGACGTTTTGGCCGTTAAGTTAAGTTAAGTTAAGTTAGGTTAGGTTAGGGTAGGTGAGGAGGTTAGGTTAGGTTAGGTCAGGTCAGGTTAGCTTTTTTAGAGACCTAGGATTAGTGACAGTTAGTTTTTGCCTGTGACCCAAACATTCGTGGGCAAAAGATCCTGCATTCCTACATTCACGCTCCAGGCATAGGAAATATATTGAAATAGTTATAATTTTAGAGTTGATTCGTCTGGGTTAAGCGTTTTTGGTAATAACGAACGCCAAAATCATGTAATAGCGTCAGTAGTTGTAATTTTAGCTCCTCACGCACTCACTCACACTCCATATTAACGCTCCAGACATAGAATATATATTGAAATAGTATAATTTTAGTGCTGATATTTCCTAAGAATTTTTGGTGTTAAAAGAACGCCAAAATCATGTAATAGCGTCAGTAGTAGTCATTTTAGCTCTTCACGCACTCACTCACACTCTACAATCAAGCTCCAGGCATAGAAATATATCTTATGAGTCATAGTTTTAATGCTGATATCTTCTGAGAATTTTTGGTGTTAAAAGAACGCAAAATCATGTAATAGCGTCAGTGGCAGTCATTTTAGCTCTTCACGCACTCACTCACTCCAGATTCACGCTCCAGGCATAGAAATATATCTTATAATCATACTTTTGTGCTGCTATCAAAAGAATTTCTGGTGATAAGAGAACGCCAAAATCATGTAATATCGTCAGTAGTAATATTTTAGCTCCTCACGCACTCACTCACACTCATATTAACGCTCCAGACATAGAAATATATAGCAATAATCACAATTTTGCTCTCTTATCTCCAGTTAAGAGTTATAAATCACGTTTTCTGCTAAAAAAAAGAACGAAAAGTCATATAATTGTGTGATTTGTGTCAGTAGTTGTAGTTTTCTTCAGTCTACGGGACATAATTATTTACCATTGAGGAGGCAACATGAAGCGGCGGTAAGTGTTTGCAGCTCCGGCCCCCGCGATCGTTATATAACCGTTGACATATATCTTTATAATCATCATTTCGTGTTGATATCAAAGAGTTTCTGGTTAAATAGAAAGCAAAATCATATCATTGCGTCAGTAGTTGTAATTTTCTTAGTCTACGAGATAAAATTTAGCATTGGTGAGGCGTCCGTCGTTAATGTTTGGAGCTGCGCGATCGTTATATAACCGTTGGGCGGCAGGCAGTAAGGCACCGTAACCTGTGTGTGTGATGAGCAAGCAAGTACAGGCCCTGAGGCAGTGCATTTTTTTACATGATAACTGGGCGACCAAAATGTCTCCCAGTGATGAAAAACTGTCGCCCAGTAAGGACATTTTTAAGCTACTGGGCGACAAGATATTTATTCATAAAATCCTTCTGGGATGCAATGGCTAATGTATGTGTGTGTGCAAGATCCTGAAGTACATTCTTATTACTGCATAAAATATAATGATTTGTATTGACATCTATTTCTTCTATTATTGCCTATATCATCTTGTACAGCCATCTATAACCCGTCGATTGTTACGCAATGAAATGTTGTTGGTGCCACTGGAAGCTTCATAAACACAGCATGGATGTCGCCCAGTAAGATTTGCTTAAAAAATGCTCTGCCCTGAGGGAGCATTGCCCTGTGTTTTGGTGCTTGTCTCTGTGGGGCAACAGTAACCAATAAGTGTAGGTTGTTTAAAGGGTAGAAATAGTGTGCTGGCAACGACACACCGCGGCTGATAACACAGACTTGTTTTATGGCGAGTCAGGAAACGGGTGATAAGTGCTTCATGGGTGTCTATGCTTTCGAAGTCACGCACTGTTCAATTACCTCAAGTCTTTATCAACGGCTGCCTCATCAAACCAAATGTTTTTAAAATAGATTGTATATACATAAAAAAAAACGTATATTCGAATATTTTTTTGAGATACCGATTGTAACACCAGGTAGAACACATCAAGCTGAACATATGTTTCCCTCTGAATCTTTCCTCTAGGATTAATAGTTTCGTGTTAAAATGACAAAAAAAAAATTAAAAATGATAGATTCTACGATTGCTACTATAAGGCGTTCAAAGATCCCACCGGTGGTTACCTGCGCCTTGATCTACAAAATTGAGTTATGAGTGCTGGGTTAATGAGTTGTGAGTAGCCTACTGGGTTAAGTTATGAGTGCTGGGTTACTGAGAGGAAGGAAGGAAGAAAGGAAAGAAGGAAGGTCTCGGGAGGGAGTGAAGAAAAGCGTGTTTTTATATATAGCAGTGTTTCTGAACCTTTTTACCACCACGCCCCCTTCAGTAGTGGGTCCTTGCCTCCATGCCCCCCTTCACCACCACAGCCCCTTCAGTAGTGGGTCCTTGCCTCCATGCCCCCCTTCACTGCCACGGCCCCTTCAGTAGTGGGTCCTTGCCTCCATGCCCCCCTTCACTGCCACGGCCCCTTCAGTAGTGGGTCCTTGCCTCCATGCCCCCCTTCACTGCCACGCCCCCTTCAGTAGTGGGTCCTTGCCTTCATGCCCCCCTTCACTGCCACGCCCCCTTCAGTAGTGGGTCCTTGCCTCCATGCCCCCCTTCACTGCCACGCCCCCTTCAGTAGTGGGTCCTTGCCTCCATGCCCCCCTTCACTGCCAAGCCCCCTTCAGTAGTGGGTCCTTGCCTCCATGCCCCCCTTCACTGCCACGGCCCCTTCAGTAGTGGGTCCTTGCTCCCCCCCCCATCACTTCTCCCTCTCAAACAAGATATTTCAAAATTATCCTGAATCAGAAAGAAAAGCTGAATAAATGTGTATTTTTAAAACCTTTATTGTATAGTAATAATATAACAAAAAATAGAATTGCATAAAAGTCTGTGGAGATAGTTAAACGTGGCAAGACGTCACCGCAGAGTTTTTCGCCCGTACTTTTTTCTGCTCTGTAGCGACCTTCTTCGCTCACCCTCGCAGCGAGCTTCATGTGAAATACTTGACAGTTCTTCCTTATTTTCTCTTGGCTCACGCCCCCCTTAGTAATTACCCACGCCCCCCAGGTTAAGGAGACGCGCCCCCCAGGTTAAGAAGCGCTAATTTATGGCAACCTGAGACAAGTTCGATATAAAAGGCTATAAAAGTGTGTGCGGGAAGCTATATTTAGAGAGAATAAGGTGTGAGAGACGGCATGTCAGTGTGGTCTGATTGTGTAGATTAGGGTCGAATTTATACGTGAAGAGTTTTCAAGACTTCAAGCATAGACTCCGCGACTGTCTTTTATTCTATCAGGTTACTGGTGGTTGTTTTTCCCCCTAGAATCCAGTCACTTATAGTTGCATTTCGCCCCTGAGGAAGAGAGAAGAATCGCCAGCAGGAGGAAGTCGTGCAGGCAGCTATGGACTGGCGGGAGGGCGAGGGTGGCTTGGGCGGGGGCATGGGCGTGGAGGGCGTGGTGCCGGCGGGGCTGCAGGCGCTGCTGGGGCGCTGCGGCGAGCTGTACCCCGGGCAGCCCAACCCCCTACAAGTGACCGCGCTGCTCAAGTACTGGTAATGGATGACCCTGTCCTTATTAACACTGCTAAAGGTCTCCGTGTGTCACTAAATACTGCCGCTGCCCTGTGTTAGTGGTGGACGTGCCCTGTGCTTGTTACGCCTAGATAACATGATCAGTGAAGGCAGATAACAATGCCTTACCCCGCCCCATACACCACACACACACACAAGCTAGCCCCTCCCATAAACCTTTGGGGAGGGGGCACCGCCCCCTCACGGTGGGGGGCACTGCATTCTCATGAGGAGGCACAAGCCCCCCGTAGCTACGCCACTGGTCATGCATGATATCAGGGCAGCAGAAAGCTTCTGGGCCCTGCCAGCCTCCCGGTGACGTCACAACTTCTGCCGTGACGTCATGACTTAGGCTCCGCCCACGTAAATATATTTCGAAAAACACTTTAATTACTGGTTCAATCTTGAATCTGATTATAGATTTAGAATCGGCATTTCATATCATGATTTTTGATATATCTACCATGATTTATAATGCCATATCAAGAAAGTCGATAAAAATTAGAAGAAATATGGCGCTGGTGGCGCCCCCTACAGGCTCTGCTTATTTTGATAATTCACCCGTCGATTCTAGGTTTATGAGGCTTTTCTTGTTTGTCTGATTTATATCTAATATTTCCATGCAGACAATGTACTTAGTGAGGCGTGTTATGAGGCTAGGGACAGGAAGGCTCTCAAGGCACCTCTGTCAACTCCACACTATTTCTCCGCAATTTTTTTTTTTTTTTAGTTCATGGGTTTGAGGCAATTATTGTGTTAGATAATGAAACCAATATGTCTGTAATATCTTTTTAAAATGTCATCATGCTTGTTTCACGGTCTAAAGTTCGAATCTGGCTGCAACATAACAGGTATTTTGTTTTATTCTATTTTCGGCTTTTTTATTTAGCCTCTAAGCTTGGATTGGTAACTGTATTTATGTTTCTGATATAGTTATAAAGATTTTCTGTATTATTTCAGTATCTTAATAGCCGGTCAATAAATATTTTTTTAATGGCTATGTGTGAAATGCCGTATCCCGTATCCCGCCATCACCACCATGTCAACATCTACCACATGTACCACACACTCTACCACACACTACCACCACACACTCTACCACATTAACCACAGACGCCACCACACACTACCACCACACACTACTTTTTTAATTTTTTTTTATTTGTCTATGCCTCTGGGTGATTATAAAATTATTATTATTATTATTACTACCACCACATTAACCGATAACCACAGCCCCTCTACCACCCTACCACAATGACACCCACGCCCACCACAGCCCCGAACCCACCCCCTAGGCCTGCCCACCACGCCCACATTACCCACTCACGCCCACCCTGATTATAGAACAGGCGGTGATTCTATACTATGGGGCCACATCGCTCTGAGACAAAATCCCATTGCCTTCCATCCCTCCTTCCTTAACCCTTTCAGACCCAGGGCCGACATAAACAAAAAGATAAGTATTGTTAAGCGTACTTAGCAGACAAAAATTTGCTGATCTTACACTTAAATATTTAAGAAATGCTTAAGTAAATTAACCAAAAACGCTTATCCGATTTAAGTATGCTTAACAGGCACCAAAGTTTAGTGTAAGATCAGCAAATTTTCGTCTGCTAAATACGCTTAACAATACTTATCTTTTTGTTTATGTCGGCCCAGATCTTTGTCAGTCAGTTATCACTCCTAACATATTTAATAACTTACATAACTATTACTAGTGAATTTTACCTAATTATCAAGCAAGTGTTACACGTATTATAACTTCCATACAGGATATGTGCATGTACTTAACATCAAAAGAAACAGTATATTTTTAGTATATTGCTGATAGCTAGGCATTTGTCCTGTGACATACTTAGCTCGAGCTTAGAGAGTGCAAGGTGTTCATGGGTCTCACGGTGAAACATAGCAGGAAAGATATACATATAATTATATATATGCATTACATATATATATATAATTATATGTCTTAAGATGTTCCTAAAAATATACTGTTTCTTTTGATGTTAAGTACATGCATATATCCTGTATGGAAGTTATAATACGTGTGACCCTTGTTTGATAATTAGGTGTAATTCACTAGTAATAGTTATGTAAGTTATTATATATGTTAGGAGTGATAACTGACCGACATCTTTCCTTTGCTATATAAAAAATTGTGTGCTGTCGAGCAATAAAATAACGAAAAGTAACTGAATATACCAAATTAGTTAGTTGACAAGGATACTAAACAGGTCATATCTATAAAATATTGCTGTATTCACTAAAAATTGTCTAATGGTACCCAAATTACAATGGAAATTACATTCTGGGTCTCAAGGGGTTAACCTATTGCCATATACAAACGCCTTACAGCTGAGACAGTTAAGGATATATGTAATTCTAACCCTACGGATAGTCTCATACCCACCTATAGTCAATATTTTTTAACGAGGCAAAAAATCCTGACCCCTTGCTCCTTACTGACTGATATTTGATGCCAGGAGAAGGGAATACTACGCTTCTTCTAAATGTCAGCTGTATTTGATCATAGTTAACCCTATTATCAGGTAAACAGAGGCATCATTTTAAGCATAAGACCTTAAGATAGAATGGAATTTTTGCCTTGTTAAAAAAAATAGACTAGAGATAGAATGAAATTATTAGCCGTAGTAGTTATAAATTTGTGGACTTTTTTTAAGATTGTTCATTTTTCCACCATATTATTACTGTGTGCTAATTAAATCCCGTACTAGTTGTAGCTATCCATCTAGTGTTAACATATACTAGGTACAAGGCTATTTTTAAGCATGACTATTTTTGATGAATTTTGCCTTGTAAAAAAATAGACGAGAAATAGAATGATTTATATTACCCGTATGGTAGTATAATATTGTGGACTTTTTTTAAGATTGTTCATTTTTCCACCTTATTATTACTGTGTGCTAATTAAATCCTGTACCTAGTCATGTATGTCTATCCAATACTAGTGTTATACATAGGTAGGCTATGTGTGCAAGGCTAGGTATTCTCTATTGGCATGCACTATTATTGATTAGATTTTCTTGAATATTCTTTTTCCAATAAGTTTGATGTGTTTTATGATAAATCTGATATATTTTTCTATTATATATCACATGTTGTACCACTATTGGGTATTGGGTATTGGGTATTGTACCACTATTGGGCATTGAGTATTGGGTATTGTACCACTATTGGGCATTGAATATTGGGTATTGTACCACTCTTGGGCATTGAATATTGGGTATTGTACCACTATTGGGCATTGATTATTGGGTATTGTACCACTATTGGGCATTGAGGAGGTTGAGACATTGGATAGAGATAGTTGGGAGCATATCATCGACCTTCTAAGACTCAAATCTCATAAGACGGAGAGGGTAGGAAAGGAGAGGTAGGAAAAGCTCATACGGCCATTAACCAGGGTAGAACAAGAAGTAACGGATTCAAGCTGGAAGGGCGTAGATTTAGAAAGGAAATAGGGAAAAACTGGTTCACAAATAGGGTGGTGAATGATTGGAATGGACTCAGTAGACAGATAGTTAGTGCAGAGTCATTGGGGAGCTTTAAAGAGGGGCTGGATAGGTTCATGGATGGGGATGGAAGGTGGATGTAGGTAGTGTTAGGTGACAGGAACTACCACATGTAGGTCTCACGGCCTCTTGTACCTTCCTTATTTTGTTATGTTCTTATGTAAGACTACGGGAAAATCTGACGTCAAACTGAATGATGATGATGATGATGTTGTTTGCTGCTATAACAATCTTGGAGGACCTTTGGGGATTCAGGGTTTTTGGACGGGGGAGACTTGACGCCTGGGAAACTGTCGCCTTGTACAGTCGCCTTACTCCACGGACAGTCTTTTGACATCTCGTACACAGTTTTCTCACCCACATAGGTACAGTCTCCTAACGTTGCCTACAGTTTAATTTAACCCCTTCACGCCCAGATCTTTCCTTTGCTAAAAAAAATAGTATGTTGTCGAGCCATAAAATTACGAAAAGTAACTTAATATACCAAATTAGTTAGTGGGTAAGGATACTAAACAGGTCATGGCTATTAAATATTGCTTATAGTCACTAAAAATCGTCTAATGGTAGCCAAATTACAATGGAAATTACGTTCTGGGTCTCAAGGGGTTAATGTAGATGGTAGGTATATCAAAGACCTTCCTTCAATAATGGGGTTGATATTCCAGTATGTGTGAATGAGAACAACAGCAGCAAGATGGTAACTGTGTCTTAATCTTGCAGGCTCGGGGGGCCGGATCCCCTGGACTACATCAGCATGTATGCCAACCCGGGCAACCCCAAGCTGAACATTCCCGCACACTGGCACTATGTCAGGTAGGGAAGACTGTCCTCATGTTCTTTCTCTGTATTTACTTACTATAGTCTATTCACTTAAGCTGGATTCTTGGGAGCTGCTCGATGCCTACCTGAGTATGTAAGGACGTCGCTGATTGGCTGAGGCTACCAAAATACCACCACCATCACCACCCAGCCCGCGTGCATCAGCCAATCAGCGACGTCCTTACATACTCGGGTAGGCATCGAGCAGCTCCCAAGAATCCAGCTTAAGTGAATAGACTATAGTTGTGTTGTACTGGGCCTGAGCTACACTCGTGGGGTCCCGTCTCCATATCTACGGTACATTTATCCAGTCTTTCTCTCAATTGGTGCACATTATGTGGCAATATCACCTCATTTAGTCCATTCCAAACTTCTACATTGCTATGAGGGAAGCTGTACTTCTTTATGTTGTTCAGGCATCTCCCTTTTCCTATTTTTTGTGTGTTCTCTGTGTTCCACCCTCTGTGTTCCTCCCTCTGCAGCCTGTGTGTACTTAATGTTTTACTATAAGTTATGTATTGTTCACAGGGGTACAGTTTTAGGTTAAAAGAAGTGTTTGATATTTAATACAACTGTTATTTTCATATGTAGCAAAGCAGAACATTTTTGCTATGCCTGCTTTGCTTTGAGTCAATGTCTTTACCATAGCTGTACAAGAGGAGGAAGCTTGCACTGACTAAAACTGTGACTAAATTGAACATGATTTGACTACAATTCAATGTTAATTTTTTTCTTAAATGAACAGTGTAAGTTATTCAAGTGTTAAGTTATCCATGTGTAAGTTATTCAAGTGTTAAGTTATCCATGTGTAAGCTATTCAAGTTCAAGTGTAAGTCATTCCAAGTAATATTGTTTGTGCCTAATCTGTCTGAATGAAGGGCTTTTCAGGAAATCTATCATGGAAACAGAACTACTGTATTAGTAAGCTTCTTTGCCATTTCGTTACATACATTCCCACTAAGTGCATCCCGTGCCCTCAGCTTTGGGTGCTCAGACCTGCACGGGGACGGCAGGGTACACGAGCTGACCGGGCCGGAGGGAGTCAGCGGGTTTGGCTTTGAGCTGACCATGCGGCTCAAGAGGGAGGAGGGGGAGAAGAGCCCCCCGACCTGGCCCGCCGCTATCATGCAGGCCCTGGCTAAATACGTCTTCCAGTCAGGTCAGTTAAGGATGAAATATAGGCCTTCTTAAAAAAAATGAAATATAGGCCTTCTTAAAAAAAATGAAATATAGGCCTTCTTAAAAACAAGGAAATATAGGCCTTCTTAAAAAAAATGAAATATAGGCCTTCTTAAAAAACTGAAATATAGGCCTTAAAAAAAATGAAATATAGGCCTTCTTTAAAAAAATGAAATATAGGCCTAAAACAAGGAAATATAGGCCTAAAACAAGGAAATATAGGCCTTCTTAAATTTTTCCTCTTATATATATTAATTTTATTCTTATTATAATTGTAGTGTCTTCCAGTCAGGTCAGGAAACAATGAATTACTATGTGCTTTTTTCAGGAAACAATGCTATATGGGCCAAAAACAATGACCTATTTTTCAGGAAACAATGATATATGGGCCAAAAACTGACATATTTTTCAGGAAACAATGCTATATGGGCCAAAAACAATGACATATTCTTCAGGAAACAATGATATATGGGCCAAAAACAATGACATATTTTTCAGGAAACAATGATATATGGGCAAAAACAATGACCTATTTTTCAGGAAACAATGATATATGGGCCAAAAACAATGACATATTTTTCAGGAAACAATGATATAGGGGCCAAAAACAATGACATATTTTTCAGGAAACAATGATATAGGGGCCAAAAACAATGACATATTTTTCAGGAAACAATGATATAGGGGCCAAAACAATGACATATTTTTCAGGAAACAATGATATATGGGCCAAAAACAATGACATATTTTTCAGGAAACTGATATATGGGCCAAAAACTGACATATTTTTCAGGAAACAATGATATATGGGCCAAAAACTGACAATATTTTTCAGGAAACAATGATATATGGGCCAAAAACTGACATATTTTTCAGGAAACAATGATATAGGGGCCAAAAAATGACATATTTTTCAGGAAACAATGATATATGGGCCAAAAACTGACATATTTTTCAGGAAACAATGATATGTGGGTAAAAAACAATGACATATTTTTCAGGAAACAATGATATAGGGGCCAAAAACAATGACATATTTTTCAGGAAACAATGATATATGGGCCAAAAACTGACATATTTTTCAGGAAACAATGATATATGGGCCAAAAACTGACATATTTTTCAGGAAACAATGATATATGGGCCAAAAACTGACATATTTTTCAGGAAACAATGATATAGGGGCCAAAAACTGACCTATTTTTCAGGAAACAATGATATAGGGGCCAAAACAATGACATATTTTTCAGGAAACAATGCTATAGGGGCCAAAAACTGACATATTTTTCAGGAAACAATGCTATATGGGCCAAAAACTGACATATTTTTCAGGAAACAATGATATATGGGCCAAAAACTGACCTATTTTTCAGGAAACAATGATATATGGGCCTTCTGTGAGGTTTGATTTTATGCTTTATAATTTTATTCTTATTATATCAGTCATGGAAAGGTCAGTAAACAAGGAAATATGGGCTGCTTAAATTTTTAGTCTTATATCTATTAATTTTATTCTTATTTTTAGTGGCTTTAGATTTTTGACCTACCTATTATACCTATTTTGACCTGAAGTAATTTTTTTTGGTGTGTATTTATTCTTATATTTTAATGTATTTTGACTTATTATTATATTGAGGTATTTGTTTTCCCTCAAGAGTCCAGTGTTCCTTCCTCCTCAGATGTTCTTATGTTCTTGTGTTCTGATGTTCTTGTGTTCTTGTGTTCTTATGTTCTTGTGTTCTTGTGTTCTTATGTTCTTGTGTTCTTATGTCCTTATGTTCTTATGTCCTTATGTTCTTATGTTCTTGTGTTCTTATGTTCTTATGTTCTTGTGTTCTTGTGTTCTTATGTTCTTGTGTTCTTGTGTTCTTATGTTCTTGTGTTCTTATGTTCTTGTGTTCTTATGTTCTTGTGTTCTTATGTTCTTGTGTTCTTATGTTCTTGTGTTCTTGTGTTCTTATGTTCTTGTGTTCTTGTGTTCTTATGTTCTTATGTTCTTATGTCCTTATGTCCTTATGTTCTTATGTCCTTATGTTCTTATGTTCTTATGTTCTGATGTATTCGTGGCCCCTCAGAGTCCATCCTGTGTGTGGGTGACCATGTGTCCTGGCACTGCCCGCTGGACAACAGTGAGTCTCGGGTGCAACACATGCTCATGGCGCAGGACTCACAGCTCGGAGCCGTCACCACGCCCAACGGCCTGGTGCAGTTTGTGCAGATCGTGGGCGTCACCACGGAGGAGCTGCGAGCGGCACAGCACTGGAACGGCGTGGGGGTGCTGGAGATCATGAAGAGGATGCCCAGGTGAGACTCCAGCCGGTAGTGTTGACGACCCACTCGAGCTAGCCGAGGGGGATTGTTTTCACTATAGTCTCCATTTTATCAAGTCACTTGTGGAAATTACCCACCAACCACCCTCTCAATTAGTAGAGGGGTAGCTTTGTTCCCCCCCCCCCCCCCCTTTGTGAGGGAGGTATTGTTCGCTCACCATAGGGGGAGAGTAGGAATGTATATATATGTAATTATAATGGTAATGGGTAGAAATGAAAGTGGCTAAAGTAACTTGATACATTGGAAAGATTAGTGCCTGTCATTTTGTCATAATTACTCGAAAAGCATTCAAAGTAGCCATTCAATTTTTATAGGGTAATAAGATATGACTAAAATCTTGCCCAAGTTCGAGCCTAGGCACTGTAGGTCAATTTTAATGGCACCAAAATGACCAAAATCTGACAAGTGAGGTCGCGGCTCTCGAGGTTGAACCCACGTCTAGTGTATCCTTCGCCGAGAACTGAGAACAACTTTCCACTTCACCAAATCACTGTCATCAAAGATACGTGAATGAGTTTTTATCATACACAAGTAGAGTCTAAGGATAAGTAGAGTATTAGGATAAGTAGAGCATTAGGATAAGTAGAGTATTAGGATAAGTAGAGTATTAGGATAAGTAGAGTATTAGGATAAGTAGAGTCTTAGGATAAGTAGAGTATTAGGATAAGTAGAGTATTAGGATAAGTAGAGTATTAGGATAAGTAGAGTGTTAGGATAAGTAGAGTATTAGGATAAGTAGAGTATTAGGATAAGTAGAGCATTAGGATAAGTAGAGTATTAGGATAAGTAGAGTATTAGGATAAGTAGAGTATTAGGATAAGTAGAGCATTAGGATAAGTAGAGTATTAGGATAAGTAGAGTATTAGGATAAGTAGAGCATTAGGATAAGTAGAGTCTTAGGATAAGTAGAGTATTAGGATAAGTAGAGTATTAGGATAAGTAGAGTGTTAGGATAAGTAGAGCATTAGGATAAGTAGAGTATTAGGATAAGTAGAGCATTAGGATAAGTAGAGTATTAGGATAAGTAGAGTATTAGGATAAGTAGAGCATTAGGATAAGTAGAGTCTTAGGATAAGTAGAGTATTAGGATAAGTAGAGTATTAGGATAAGTAGAGTCTTAGGATAAGTAGAGTATTAAGGATATAGAGTATTTAGGATAAGTAGAGTATTAGGATAAGTAGAGTATTAGGATAAGTAGAGCATTAGGATAAGTAGAGTATTAGGATAAGTAGAGATATTAGGATAAGTAGAGTATTAGGATAAGTAGAGTATTAGGATAAGTAGAGTATTAGGATAAGTATAGTATTAGGTATAAGTAGAGCATTAGGATAAGTAGAGTATTAGGATAGTAGAGTATTAGGATAAGTAGAGTATTAGGATAAGTAGAGATTAGGATAAGGTAGAGCATTGAGGATAAGTAGAGTATTAGGATAAGTAGAGTATTAGGATAAGTAGAGTATTAGGATAAGTAGAGTATTAGGATAAGTAGATATGAGGTATAAGTAGAGTATTAGGATAAGTAGAGCATTAGGATAAGTAGAGTATTAGGATAAGTAGAGTATTAGGATAAGTAGAGTATTAGGATAAGTAGAGTATTAGGATAAGTAGAGTATTAGGATAAGTAGAGTATTAGGATAAGTAGAGCATTAGGATAAGTAGAGTATTAGGATAAGTAGAGTATTAGGATAAGTAGAGTATTAGGATAAGTAGAGCATTAGGATAAGTAGAGCATTAGGATAAGTAGAGTATTAGGATAAGTAGAGTATTAGGATAAGTAGAGTATTAGGATAAGTAGAGTATTAGGATAAGTAGAGTATGAGGATAAGTAGAGTATTAGGATAAGTAGAGCATTAGGATAAGTAGAGTATTAGGATAAGTAGAGTATTAGGATAAGTAGAGTATTAGGATAAGTAGAGTATTAGGATAAGTAGAGCATTAGGATAAGTAGAGTATTAGGATAAGTAGAGTATTAGGATAAGTAGAGTATTAGGATAAGTAAGTATTAGGATAAGTAGAGTATTAGGATAAGTAGAGCATTAGGATAAGTAGAGTATTAGGATAAGTAGAGTATTAGGATAAGTAGAGTATTAGGATAAGTAGAGTATTAGGATAAGTAGAGTATTAGGATAAGTAGAGTATTAGGATAAGTAGAGCATTAGGATAAGTAGAGTATTAGGATAAGTAGAGCATTAGGATAAGTAGAGTGTTAGGATAAGTAGAGTGTTAGGATAAGTAGAGTATTAGGATAAGTAGAGTATTAGGATAAGTAGAGTATTAGGATAAGTAGAGTATTAGGATAAGTAGAGTATTAGGATAAGTAGAGCATTAGGATAAGTAGAGCATTAGGATAAGTAGAGTATTAGGATAAGTAGAGTATTAGGATAAGTAGAGTATTAGGATAAGTAGAGTATTAGGATAAATAGAGTATTAGGATAAGTAGAGCATTAGGATAAGTAGAGTGTTAGGATAAGTAGAGTGTTAGGATAAGTAGAGTATTAGGATAAGTAGAGTATTAGGATAAATAGAGTATTAGGATAAGTAGAGCATTAGGATAAGTAGAGTATTAGGATAAGTAGAGTATTAGGATAAGTAGAGCATTAGGATAAGTAGAGTATTAGGATAAGTAGAGTATTAGGATAAGTAGAGTATTAGGATAAGTAGAGTATTAGGATAAGTAGAGTATTAGGATAAGTAGAGTATTAGGATAAGTAGAGTATTAGGATAAGTAGAGTATTAGGATAAGTAGAGTATTAGGATAAGTAGAGCTTAGGATAAGTAGAGTATTAGGATAAGTAGAGTATTAGGATAAGTAGAGTATTAGGATAAGTAGAGTATTAGGATAAGTAGAGTATTAGGATAAGTAGAGTATTAGGATAAGTAGAGTATTAGGATAGTGAGTATTAGGATAAGTAGAGTATTAGGATAAGAGAGTATTGGATAAGTAGAGTGTGTAGGATAAGTGGTGTTAGGATAAGTGAGTATTGGATAGTGAGTATTAGATAAGTAGGCATTGGATGTAGAGCATTAGATAAGTAGAGCATAGGATAAGTAGAGTATTAGGATAAGTAGAGTATTAGGATAAGTAGAGTATTAGGATAAGTAGAGTATTAGGATATTGAAAATGTTGTGGTAATCTTCTCCTGTGTCCTGTTTTGTTAGACTTGTTGATGTTTGTATGTGTTCAGAAACTATGAGTGTGTGGGTTAATTGCAAGGTGAGTGTGTGAAGTATGTGGTTTATGATGGTGTGGTAGTGAAGTGGGTGTGTGGTGTTTGGTGTTACAGTGCGGGCGGTGCGTGGCTGGTCACAGACATGAGGCGCGGCGAGAGCATCTACGAGCTGGAGCCGAGCGTGGCGGAGGAGGTGGAGAATGGCATCGAGGTGGAGGGATCCAACCTGTCGGGCGTGTCCTCCAGGATAGTGTGGGCGGAGACAGAGCTCGGCAGCACTCTGGTGAGGCGCGGAGAATGTGTAAACAATATACTATACAGTAAATCCTCTATTCGACTAATTCGGCAAGATGGTCCGATAATGCAGGTCATAATGGGGGATATGTAAAAAAAAAAAAAAAATTCTAGGTGTATATATAGCTATATAGGTATATATAGCTAGGAAATTTCGTCCCCTAAAAAAAAAAAAAAAAAAAAAAAAAAAAATTAGGTGTATATTATAGCTAGGAAATTTCGACCCCTAAAAAAAAAAAAAAAAAAAAAAAAAGGAGGGGAGGTCCGAATAATGTCAAAGTCCGAATAATGAGGGTCCGAATACGAGTGGTTTTACTGTACACTAACGCTTCTTGGCTTTTATATCGTAGAGTGTTGCAGTGGTTAACCTGGTACAGCTTCCCATTGAGGCTGTGATGGTAGTTTCACAATAACTTTAAAGCTGAAATACGTATAGAAAAGTTGTTATGTACAGGAAACTGATAATGACTATGGCAGCACTCTGGTGAGGCGCACAGAATGTAAACAAGGTATTTTTTCCCCTCGTAGTGAAATGGCTGGTTCGGACATGTCAAAATTTCCTAGCCTATAATTTAATTTTTTAATTTTTTAGGGGTCGAAATTTCCTAACCTAGAATTATTATTATGTATTATTTTTTTTTTTACATATCTAAATATCCCCATATATAATCCCCCCATTATTCGGATCCTTGCATTACTCGGACCACTCCTCGGCCAAATTAGTCCGAATATGAGAGATTTTACTGTATTTCTTTCACACTGGTGAGGCTCAGAGGCATGTACGCAATACTCACCCATCTACCGTCAATAACACTATAGTCGCCACTGCACTAATGTCGCCAGGCACCATATATTATGAATTTTAGCATCACTACAGACTTTTATGTGACACTGAAGAGGCATGCACAGTAGTTTATATCATGTAGCCTACCTGTCTTCAGTGGCACATACAAGTCTGTAGTGATGCTAACATTTACAGGAACTACCTCGTGTAGGTCTCACGGCCTCTTGTAGCTACCTTATTTTCTTATGTTCTAAAATTTGTAATATATGGCGGGCACCTGGCGACATTAGTGCAGTGGCGGCTATAGTGTTGTTGAGGGTAAGGATCGGTATGGTGTCTGTGGTGATAGAGTAGATTTGCTTGTGAGATTTTTTGAGCTTATTACAGACACCCCGCAAAAAATCAATTACAGTAAAACCTCTCATATTCGGACTAATTGTGCCAAGGAGTGGTCCGAGTAATGCAAGGATCCGAATAATGGGGGGATTATATATGGGGGGATAAGTGTAAAAAAAAAAAAAAAAAAAATCTAGGTGTATATATTAGAGTTAGGATATTTCGACCCCTAAAAAAAAAAAAAAAAAAAAAATAAAATTATAGGTGTAAAAATCAATTACTTTGCAATTGACTTGGCAAATGTGAATCAGTGAAGCAAGTACAATATATCCTGCTGATTTTGTTACTAATTATTCCTTTATTACTGTTTGTAAGATTTAATTTCACTATTTTATTTTAGTTTTTGTTGCGTTCTCACAAAGATCTAATGTAATACGCATCTTGTGTAAATAAAGATTGATGTAGGCACGAATAACCTTGGATTTAATTTGACTATTGTATTTTAGTTTTTATTTAGTTCTCAAAATCAAATGTACTAAGACGCATCTCTTGTAAAAAAGGTTTAATATTGGTACGAATCCCTTTTCAGGCCCCTCTGTCGGCGCCCTTTGGCAAGCCCGAGGGTGCGCCGGAGGGTGATTGTGTGCCGCGCATCACCCACGTGGAGAGCCAGCAGATCAAGACCACCCTGCAGAAGGGCTTGCTGCAGGGGGGAGGCAAGGGCGGCGCCACGCAGGGCAAGGAGGCAAGGTAGGAAGATAGGCCATATTATTATTAAGCTCTCTTGTAAT
The DNA here is from genome assembly GCA_016584305.1 of Chionoecetes opilio. Lineage (NCBI taxonomy): Eukaryota > Metazoa > Arthropoda > Malacostraca > Decapoda > Majidae > Chionoecetes > Chionoecetes opilio. The sequence goes on from JACEEZ010018599.1 coordinate 90,974, forward strand.
GCCTACCTTTTATGACATCAAGGTAGGAAGGAGGCCACAGTGTTGCTTAGGTCCTTTGTAATGCCTACCTTTTTATGACTCATGTTGTCAGGTGTGTGGTGTCAGGTGTACACAGGCCAAGGAAGCAAGGTAGGAAGAATGCCACACTATTTGTTTAGCTGTCTTCAAGGCCAAGCTTCAAGGTTTTCAGGGCAAGGAAGCAAGGTAGTAGTGATAGGCCACAGTAGTGTTTAGGTCTTTACAGGACAAGGAAGCAAGGTAGTAGTGATGCCAGAGTAGTGTTTAGGTCTTTACAGGGCAAGGAAGCAAGGTAGTAGTGATGCCAGAGTAGTGTTTAGGTCTTTACAGGGCAAGGAAGCAAGGTAGTAGTGATAGGCCACAGTAGTGTTTAGATCAGGGTTCCCCAACCCGCAGAGTACCACGGGCTGCAGCGACAAGTCCGAGAGGGCCCGAGGGCCGCACCAATAAAAAACTCTGAAAACCACATATACAGAACAAAAGATTTCAAAGAATTTATTAATGAGACACCTGGTGACATTTCTCAGCACAAAGCTTATCAAAATCATGGGTGATGGAACTAACACTCGGCCAGAGAACGTGGTCCAAGTGGTCACCTGTGAGCTGTGCACGGGTCTTCAATTTTGTCAGTTTCATCTTGCTAAACAGCTGTTCACACAAGTATGTTGATCCAAACATCGACGACACTTGCATCGCGTTCTGTACCAGGGCCGGCAATTGACGTGTGCGAACTCGAGACTGCCAGAAGGTGAGGGGGGAGGATCCGTTGAACTTTGAGCGCAGCTCGTCGGAACACTGGAGCTCAATGAGGTCGAGCTGGAGGTCAGCGGGGGCACACTCTGGGTCTGCGTCGAAGGGTGCGCTGAACAGCTTCAGCTCTGTGGTGTAGCCGCGTACATCAGCAAAACGGCTGGCAAACTCTTTCCCCAAGTCCCCAACGACGTCCACGTATTTCTCTGTGCTGGTGGGCCTAACTGACGCCAACTTTGAGAAGTGGGTGAAGTCCTTCTTCTCCAGCTGAGACTCCAATAGCTTGAGCTTCATCTCGAAGGCGTGAACCTTTGACATCAAGTCCGGGACGAGGATATCTCTGCCTTGGAGCTGAGGGTTCAGGTTGTTCAGGTGAGTGGTCAGGTCGGCGAGAAAAGCGAGATCGGCGACCCAGGCGGCATCCTCAAACTGCGGGAATTCAGCTCCCTCGGAGGACAAGAGCTCCGACGGCTGCTTTCTGAGGTCGAAGACACGCTTTAGCATAGAGCCGCGGCCGAGCCAGCGCACGTCGCAGAAGTAGACCGGGTCGCCATACTCTGCCTTGGCAACGGCAAGCAGGTCCCGGAACTGGCGGTGGTTGAGTCCTCTCGCCAACACAAAGTTCACTGCTTTCACCACGACGCTCATGACGTCAGACAGCGTAGCAGACTTGGCACACGGGGCTTCTTGGTGCACAATGCAGTGAAATCGCACAATGTCCCGTTGATGGCCCAAGTCGCGGCAGTGCTTCGTCAGGAGCGAAGCAAATCCCTTCGTGGAGCCAACCATGGCTGGGGCACCGTCGGTGGTCACTGCGGACAACTTGGCTAAGTCCAATCCCATTTCGTCCACACACTCCAGCACTGCACAGAGGACTACCTTTTATGACTCACGTTGTCAGGTGTGTTTCTCAAATGCTTGTTTTTTATTTCCTTCTGTATACTTCTTCTTTCTGTTTGACGTCAGTTTTCCCATAATTGTTATGAGGTCAGACGGCCGATCATACACTTCCAACTATCTCTATCCATTGCCTTAACTTCTTCAATGCCCAATGCTGCCAGATCCTCTTCAACACACTGCCTCCATGTCTTACTACTACTACTACTACTACTACTACTACTACTACTACTACTACTACTACTACTACTACTACTACTACTACTACTACTACTACTACTACTACTACTACAAACTACTACAACTTCTTCAATGCCCAATGCTGCCAGATCCTCTTCAACACACTGCCTCCATGTCTTACTACTACTACTACTACTACTACTACTACTACTACTACTACTACTACTACTACTACTACTACTACAACTTCTTCAATGCCCAATGCTGCCAGATCCTCTTCAACACACTGCCTCCATGTCCTCCTCCTATTCTCCTCCTATTGACTCCTGTATTAATGCCTATTTATGCCTTTTTCTGATTGAATCGTGTGTCTGTGTTCTTCAGTGAGGGCAATGTGGAGGGCACCGTGGCGACCTCGGACTCTGCGGAACTGTTTGTGACGCGGCGCCTCGAGTCCCTGCACCTCACCATCAACCTGGAGTCCGGCGCACTGCTGCCCCTCGCCTCAGGTAAGGCATAGGGTCTGGGGCACTGGAGAACATGGTATAGTCGCCACGCGTTAAGTTGGCGAGAATGAGGCCCCATCACTCCCCCCTTCTGGACGGCACGGATTGGCTGGGGTGTTGGGTGTTGGGTGAGATGCCTTGCTTCAAGTTCCGTTCTAAAGCCCCAATACCCAACACCTCAGCCCGGTCTCGTGCATTCGGAGGGGGAGAGCGAAGGGGCCCAGTTTTCGCCACCTTGGTGTGTGGCGACAATAGGTGACTACAGTAAAACCTCTCATATTGGGACTAATTGGGCCAAGGAGTGGTCGAGTAATGCAAGGATCCAAGAAAAAAAAAAAAAAAAAAAAAAAATTCTAGGTGTATATATTATAGCTAGGGAATTTCGACCCCTAAAAAAAAAAAAAAAAAAAAAAAAAAAATTCTAGGTTGATATATATATTATAGCTAGGAATTTCGACCCCTAAAAAAAAAAAAAAAAAAAAAAAAAAAAAAAATTATAGGTGTATATAGTATAGCTAGGAAATTTCGACCCCTACAAAAAAAAAAAAGGAGGAGGAGGAGGAGGTCCGAATAATGTCAAAGTCCGAATAATGAGGGTCCGAATACGAGAGGTTTTACTGTATCTTCACACTGTTTCCCTTGTCTCTGTTAGCCTTAAGTGCATGTCAATGTCTACACACTAGCACTGTGACAACAACACACTGTAGCTCCCAAGTGCTGTGCTGGGCATCAAAACATTACTGAAGGAGCAAAGACAAAAATATATCTGCACAAGTAACAAGCCTTTCCCCCCCCAGAGGACGCCTGAAGCACGGGCGTCACTTCACCTTCAAGTCTGTGGTTGACGTGAGTGCCGTGACGCTGGTGGCGCCCTCGGTGGCGGGGGCCTTCGTGGACGCGGCGAGCCCCTACGCCGTGCGGGGCCCCTGGCTGCAGCTGCTGGTGCCTGACGACTTCCTCATGACCCTGGTGGAGGACCTGGCGGACCTGGCGGACCCCGATGAGGTGGGTGTTAGAGCATGGGGTAAATTTTAACACTATAGCCTATTATTTTTATTATGGTCAAAATGCAGTAAGGAAGCCACGCCCCCTGCCTGCCCTTCTATTCTACCGGGCAGCTGATTGGTCCACTCCTCGTATCATCACTACCAATCACAATATCTTCACTACTTAACAGCGCGTGACCACTGGACAGAGCAATCTTCACTACAGAGGGTGATAAAATAAAAAATCTCTCTGTAGTGAAGATTGCTCTGTCCAGTGGTCACGCCGCTGTTAAGTAGTGAAGATATTGTGATGGGTAGTGATGATATGAGGAATGCACCAATCAGCTGCCCCGTAGAATAGAAGGGCAGGCAGGGGGCGTGGCTTCCTGACTGCATTTTGACCATAATAAAAAAAATAGGCTAGGACCGAAATTCCCTACACAATTGGGAGTGTGGTTTTTGTTTACCTTATTGGATTCTAGGAAATATTCTCTCTATGAGCTTCCATCGCAAATCATTACTTTTGGAGATAATGACATGTTGTTTATAGGGAGGAGAGAGACAAGTGTTCACGTCCGCCACACTCTTCTTCCTCTTGTGACCTGCATCGCCTCTGTTCTTCCCTTGCCGCGGACACTTTTTTAATGCAGATTTGGCTTTGGTTAGGAAGTTAAAGTGTGGGAATAGGTTAGGTTAGGTTAGTTTAGTGAGTCTAAAGGTGGGGTTAGGTTAGTTTAATGAGTCAAAAGGTGGGGTTAGGTTAGTTTAATGTTCATATCTCCTACACACTCCTTCGTATTAAAAACATCTTATATCTCCGAAAGTAGTGATTTGCGACGAAAGTTCATAGAGAGAATGTTTCCTAGAATCCATTAAGGTAAACAGAAACCACACTCCCAATTGTGTAGGGAATTTCGGTCCTAGTGTAAAATAATACCGAGCATTTCACTGCCTTGCCGTGTATACAGTAAACACGAAATCAGTGCAGCGTCCCAATCTGGACCAAAGTGGCATCGCTGTTGAGTCCAGGAACGGCACTCGTAACGTTACCGTATATTACAGACTTTTCATCGCTCCCGAGTTACTCCCGTGTGAGCCCTGATTGATGTAGTGGTGAGCGTGAGTGACTGGTGCTTTGTTGTGGCCTGCGAAAAGTTGCAACTAGAAACAACAGACCAACAACAATTCGATACTAAAACAAAATTACCGCTGTTTTTTTTGGCTTACCCATGTCCAGATTTATGACACGGCAGCATGTAAATATGTATCAGTAAAAGAAAAAGGCCGAAGTCAGCTCGTCGAATTCATTTTCACGCCAAAAATTGTGACCTTTTGACCTCCTATGACCTTATTGTTGACGTAATTCATATATCATTAGTTTGAGGTGATAAAGCTAATCAATACGAACATTTTGGTAGTAAAAACATTGTCGAAGGTGAGTACATGTGTGATCTATGCTCGTTTAAAAATGGCATCTCTGTTGAATTCAGGAACGGCACTCGTAATGTTACCGTATATTATAGACTTTTCATCATTCCCGAGTTACTCCCGTGTGAGCCATGATTGATGTAGTGGTGAGCGTGACTGACTGGTGCTTTGTTGTGGCCTGCGAAGTGAAGTTTGCAATTTTTTATTAACCTCTTACTGACCAAGTACTGATTTCATTATTATATAAAACGTCATTCGTCGTAGATTGAGATCAACGAAAAATAACGGTAAGTAATCAAATTATTTGTTGGCGATGTTACTAAAACATTTCAGGGCCTAGAATGAAACGTGCACTTGTGCCTTTCATAATTTGATAAAAACGCGCTTACAGTTTTTAAATCCTTATTTTTTGCTATCATTTTACTTTGAAAACCTTTAGCGCATTTTTCTCATTGTTTAAAAGTGGCGCTTGTGCCGTTTCATATCTTGATTTTCTTAGATTAAACTTTAAGCGCGTTTTTCTCAGTTTTTAAAAGTGGCGCTTGTGCCGTTTCAATTCTAGGTGCCTGATATGTATAAAATATTGTTTATAGTCACTACAAATCGCCTTATGGTATACCCAAAATACAATGGAAATTACGTTCTGGGCCTCAAGGGGTTCAAGAAGATACAAAGCAGGAATAGGAAGCCTTATAGGAAGCCTTATATCACTACAGCCAAATTCCCAACATCCGACCTCCAAACATCCGACTTGTCCAAACAACCGACTTTTTTCACCACCACATTGTGTCTTGTTTTGGCCATTTATTTTACTTAGTTTTTTTTTTGTCTTTAGAAAACATTGATTTGTGGCTTTATTTATGCATGAATTTTACTTTCGCGTCTACCACTGGATCGGCCTTCAAGAGCTGCATCTTTTATGTTCTATACCATTTTGTCCTTACGTTTATGGTTACTGTGATATCCGAACATCCGACTATTCCAATTATCCGACCTACCTTCGGTCCCCCCAAGGTCGGATAATTAATACTTAGCTGTATTGCCATGCCTAGCAACACAAAATCTTCCAGTCTGTACTTAAGACTTAGTTGTTGATCATAGGAATATCACAGAATTGCTACCGTAATGTTACCGTAGATTTATTGACTGTCATTATTCCCGAGTGAAGGTAATGATTGATGTACCGTAGATAACCCTATAGTCGCCAGTCACTCGCCACTGCACTAATGTCGCCAGGCACAATATATTACAGTTTTTAGCATCACTACTGATTTGTATGTGCCACTGAAGACGCATGCACAGTAGTTTATATCATGTACATCACACTACATGTCTTCAGTGGCACATAAAAGTCTGTAGGGATGTTAAAATCGTAATATAATTGTGCCTGCGATATTAGTGCAGTGGGAGTGACTGGCGACTATAGTGTTATCTACGGTAGTGTTGAGCGTGAATAATATAATTGGTGCTTTGTTGTTGCCCGCAGGTTGCTCTCCCGGCTGTCTTCCGCTGGCCTAACAGAAAGCTGTCTATCACTATTGTGGCAGAGGAGACATAGAACCCTTGACTTGAAATGCCGGCAGATATTCTTGATTAGAAATGCCGGTAAACAACTTGAGTTACTGCTGCCACGGGTTGTCATGTCAGGGTTTACGGTCATTTCGCCCACACGTCAATTTGCCGACAAGACTTTTCGCCAACATGTAAGAGTCGATTCGCCCACTCTAAAGTCAATTCCACCCACCACACGTTCCATGTCAGTCCACTGAGCTATATATTGTTGGAGTAGTTATATATACCACGGTAAACGAACCACGAACTCCATTGAACGCTCTAACAAGAGGTAAATGACCACTTCCTAACTGGTCAATTACTCCAGTGCGAATTGACCTGTGGCAAATGACTCCATGTGTGTGCGATGGTATGTGTTAAATACCGATACTTGTGTCATAGTGGGGTGTCATGCCCAGTAGGGGTTGTCAGTCGTAGGGTTGTCATGTCAGTGGGTTATCATGTCCATCAGGGGTTGTCATGTCAGTAAGTGGTGTCATTCAGTAATGGTTGTCCATGTCGTAGGGGGATTGTCATTCATGTGGGTTGTCATGTCATAGTGGGTGTCATGTCATAGTGGGTGTCATGTCAGTATGGGTGTCTGTTCAGTAGGGGGTTGTCATGTCAGTAGGGGGGTTGTCATGTCAGTAGGGGGGTTGTCATGTCAGTAGGGGGGTTGTCATGTCAGTAGGGGGGTTGTCATGTCAGTAGGGGGTTGTCATGTCAGTAGGGGGGTTGTCATGTCAGTAGGGGGTTGTCATGTCAGTAGTGGGTCGTCGTATGGTTGTCATGTCAGTAGGGGGTTGTCATGTCAGTAGGGGGGTGTCATGTCAGTAGGGGGTTGTCATGTCAGTAGGGGGTTGTCATGTCAGTAGGGGGTTGTCATGTCAGTAGGGGGTTGTCATGTCAGTAGGGGGGTTGTCATGTCAGTAGTGGGGTTGTCATGTCAGTAGTGGGGTTGTCATGTCAGTAGGGGGGTTGTCATGTCAGTAGGGGGGTTGTCATGTCAGTAGGGAGGTTGCAATGGACTGTATATTTGATAGGATAATTTATTTTCCTGAATCTCACATTGAGGTTATTACAGAACTTCTATTCTCTTACAATTGGTATTTTACTGTTAGCTTCAAGATTTCATACAAGGTTGTTTAGTCATATAGGAAACGTCGAAATGTTGTTAGTTTAGCTAGATCTTTGGTTATCATTATCTGCTGTGTGTTGTAGGTACAGGTTGAAGTTCCCAAACTCGGCAACCTCGGGACCAGCGCCGAGCCGAGTCATGGAATTTTCCGACTTTTAGAACGTAGATATATTAAGGGGAAAAAAAGCATGAAAATAATAATAGAAGTACACGGTATAACAGTGTACACAACTCTACAGTCACAACACCACTGAACAATAACAACAAACAAATCGGCGGGAGAAACCAAGCGGCCTAGTGTGGTGGCACCCAGCGGCCGACCCGGCAACTACGCCCAGGGTTTTGGGTGTTCTGCCGGGTTTTGGAAAATCCGGAACCATAGCCGAGTTTTGGGTGTTGCCGAGTCTTGGGATGCCGAGTTTGGGAACTTCAACCTGTACCATGATTCAAATACTTCTCATAATTTGTATCAATATTTTCCAGCCCAGGATGACTTATTCCTTAACAAGAATATTGTGCCAATCATGTAGGTTTAGTCTTAGAAATATTATTTGAAACTTGGCTTCATTAAATACCTTCCTTCCTTCCTTTAAATGCCTGCCTTCTTTCCTTTCAATGCCTTCCTTTCTTCCTTCCTTTAAATGCCTTCCTTTCGTCCTTTAAATGCCTCCCTTCCTTCCTTTAAATGTCTTCCTTCCTTCATCAAATACTCTTATTTTGAATTACATTTCCCCGGCAATAATTGTGTTACAGGTTGAAGTTCCCAAACTCGGCAACCTCGGGACCAGCGCCGAGCCGAGTAATGGAATTTTCCGACTTTTAGAACGTAGATATATTTAGGGGAAAAAAGCATCCAACTTCTTCAAAAGGTCAATTTTCTCAGAAATAGTTAACACATTGTTCTTCCTTTTCTTTTCACTTCCACCAGTAGGTGTTCCTGGACGTTTGGGAGCCATAATACCAATAACAGACCTGTAGAAGTACACAAAATAACAGTGTACACAACTCTACAGTCACAACACCACTGAACAATAACAACAAACAAATCGGCGGGAGAAACCAAGCGGCCTAGTGTGGTGGCACCTAGCGGCCGACCCGGGTTTTGGGTGTTCTGCCGTGTTTTGGAAAATCTGGAACCATAGCCGAGTTTTGGGTGTTGCTGAGTCTTGGGATGCCGAGTTTGAGTTTGGGAACTTCAACCTGTATCTCCTAAGTGCCTTCCAGCAGTGCCTTTCAATACAGTAATATGTAACAGGAATGCAGATATGATACTATAAGATGATATGAACACAGTAATACGGCAGCTATATGTTTTGTACAGGGTAAAGTGCTTGATAAACCCTCCTGTTTGTGACTATACAGTGTAGATTGCTAGTCTATTTTTTTTAACGAGGCACAAATCCTGACCCCTTGCTGCTTCCTGACTGATATTGGAGGCCAGGAGAAGGGAATACTACGGTTCTTCTATATTTCAGTTGTATTTTATCATAGTTCACCCTATTATCAGGTAAACAGAGGCATCCTTTTAAGCATGAGACCTTAAGATAACATGGAATTTTTGCCTTGTTTAAAAAAATAGACTAGTTTCCAGAGCCTGTCACTGCTCTCTCTCTCTTATCACAGCATAGTAGTTTTGAATATTGGTTATATATTATTTCTTCTTTACATCACAAAGGACTGGCCAAGAGGTAATAAAAACCCCGCATAGTTGCCAGTCCCTATAAAGAAGACAGTGAGAGAATATAAAAAGAGGGGTGGGCCAATTTAGTTCGGGAGGTGTCTTGTCACTCCTCGCTAGAAAATATTTAAGTCGTAGGAAATATTACAGAACCTGTTTGTCGGAAGCATTATTATGAAATGACGCAGACTCTCCTAGGTGTGTTGTGTGGTCCGCAGATATAAGCCTTGTGTAGCCTCAGCCAGGACGGAGAAAGCAGCTCTGGACAATGGGTGAGTCAAGGTAGTTACAAGGTAGTTACAAGGTAGTTACAAGGTAGTTAGTAGCGGGAACATTTTAGATTTGCTGGTTTTCATATCATCATTTCCCTGTCGCCTCCGTGGTGTAGTGGCTAGCGTGCCTGGCTACGAATCTGTGTATCCTGGTTCGAATCCCGGCCAGGGCAAGTCGGCGGCCAGCCCATAAAGCTGTTCATCCTTCCTTTCGGGGTTGGGCGATAAATGGGTACCTGGGGAAACCTGGGGAAACCTGGGGAAGGTAACTGTGGTAACCTGGATGTCACACTAGCCATGTGTCCCGGGGTAACAGGTCCTCACTCACCACAGGCTCTAAGGGTTAATGCCACGGAGATGAGCACCGAGGCCACGCGCAGCTTAGCATATGCCCCCCCCCCCCCCCCCCCCCCCCCCTTTATGTCATCATCTGTCTGTTTATTGTCAGATTTCCCCGGAATATCTTATGAGGTCAGACCAGCGGCGGGCAACATGTGGCTCCAGAGACGCAATACTAATTATTATTATTATTATTATTATTATTATTATTATTATTATTATTAAAGTGTATTTGATAATCTTGTCTGTGGGTATATTCAACTCCCATATGGTATTGTGGCGAAGGAACATTTCATTGCTTCGTAATTTCCATTCATAATGTACTGTATACTGCGGCGCCATCACCCCTGCTGCCCTGCCAAGTGTGAAGCAACTGGCTACTCTCGAATTCTGGGTTGCCGACCTCTGTGTTAGACGGTCAATGATACGCTTCATGGTTGTTTTCATGAGTACTCTTCAATTTGTTCTTTTCCATAGTGTCGCCTTCCTATAAGTCACATCCCGCCAACTCACTATACATACACGCCTTGCACACCGCAGGCTGCTGAGGCCCTGTGACTCCTGCCTCCTTGACCCCAGCTACCCCTCCCTTCCATAGCCTGTCTCTCGCTATCCATTCACCTTCTGCACCTGAGCCTCATGTATTTCCTTTATCGCTCTCCTCTTCATCCCTGGTTACATAAGTCTGTCCTGTCTTCCATAGCCTGTAGAGACGTGAGCTCGCAATGTGTAGCGTCCCTGTGCATTCGGTCAGCGGTTCGAGTCCGCCTAGTTCGTGCTGACGTGGTGGCGCTTTGTATAGTCAATAACCTTGTAGTTGGTACTTGCAAAGTGTCTAGATAGGATGAAAATCTTATCTTATCTTCCATAGCCTGTCTCTCCCTCCTTCACTTTCTACAGTTTGACAGGAACTACCACGTGTAGGTCTCACGGCCTCTTGTAGCTTCCTTATGTTCTGCATGTGATCTTTATATATTTACTTTATCACTCTCTCTTCATCCCTGGTTACATGAGAAGAAAAGGTTGAAAGCCAAGGTGGTGTTGGCCTTTTATTGCTGTGAATGTTTTATGTGTGCTGAGAATGTTTACCTTGTTGATATGTTTTAGGAATCACTAATAGTTACTGTTTAGTCTTAATTTGCTAATGTTATTTTTAAGTATGTTTTATCTATAAGTGCTTCGACATTGTATATATTTGTATAGTGACTGATCTGAGGTTTTATGAGGTTTATTTTTAGTTAATAATAATAATAATAATAATAATAATAATGATGATAATTTTATTCTCGCCCAGAGGCATACAGACAGACAAAACAAAGCAACAAGAACACGCCAAGGAGTTAACTGAAGTACTACCGTAGATAACAGTCAAGTCGCCACCTGCAGTAATGTCGCCAGCCGCCAAATATTACGAATTATAGCATCACTACTGATTTTTATGTGCCACTGAAGATGATACACAGTAGTTTATATCATGACTATATAATCTACCCTGTTTCAGTGTTGTTTTATGCTTTGTAGCTGCGAGTATAGACGGTTTCAAATTTCACTACGCGTTTTTTTTTCGGGCGACGACGACAGCGGTACGACACTCAGTAAATAAACACTAGATGGCGACTCTACTGTTGGTAGCCACTTTGTAGATATTTTTGTAATTTGTTCATTTATAGCCCTAATATGACACAGATGAAGACACAAAATGACACAGACTCTCCAGATCGCCCCTTCTAACTGTCCTGAAATCATGGATGTAGAAATGTAAGTATTAACGCCACCACACGTCTGTAAAAAAAAAAAAAGTTGTCCTGGCGACTTTACTGTTATCTACGGTATAGCAAAAACAAGAACATAGCATAGGCACATTAGGGGACATAGTATCAAAGTACATAGGGTATACATGCATGGACACCTGTGCTACCCGACATTCTACACAAACAGCAGACCCAGCCAAGTGAAGTTTATTTACATCCCTAAAAAAAATTATAGTGAGGTTATTCATTAGTTATTAGTTATTATTGGGTCATTCATTATTATTGGGTCATTATTCATTATTATTGGGTCATTATTCATTATTATTGGGTCATTATTAATTATTATTGGGTCATTATTCATTATTATTTGGTCATTATTCATTATTATTGGGTCATTATTCATTATTATTGGGTCATTATTCATTATTATTGGGTCATTAGTCATTATTATTGGGTCATTATTCATTATTATTGGGTCATTATTCATTATTATTGGGTCATTATTCATTATTATTGGGTCATTATTCATTATTATTGGGTCATTAGTCATTATTATTGGGTCATTATTCATTATTATTGGGTCATTATTCATTATTATTGGGTCATTAGTCATTATTATTGGGTCATTATTCATTATTATTGGGTCATTATTCACTATTATTGGGTCATTATTCATTATTATTGGGTCATTATTCATTATTATTGGGTCATTAGTCATTATTATTGGGTCATTAGTCATTATTATTGGGTCATTATTAATTATTATTGGGTCATTAGTCATTATTATTGGGTCATTATTCACTATTATTGGGTCATTATTCATTATTATTGGGTTGTCATTATTCATATTATTGGGTCATTATTCATTATTATTGGGTCATTATTCATTATTATTGGGTCATTATTCATTATTATTGGGTCATTATTCATTATTATTGGGTCATTATTCATTATTATTGGGTCATTATTCATTATTATTGGGTCATTATTACATTATTATTGGGTCATTATTCATTATTATTGGGTCATTATTCATTATTATTGGGTCATTATTCATTATTATTGGGTCTATTATTAATTATTATTGGGTCATTATTCATTATTTTGGGTCATTATATATTTGGGTCATTAATTCATTTATTATTTGGGTCATTATTCATTATTATTGGGTCATTATTCATATATTGGTCATTATCATTATTATTGGGTCATTATTCATTATTATTGGGTCATTATTCATTATTATTGGGTCATTAGTCATTATTATTGGGTCATTATTCATTATTATTGGGTCATTATTCATTATTATTGGGTCATTATTCATTATTATTGGGTCATTAGTCATTATTATTGGGTCATTAGTCATTATTATTGGGTCATTAGTCATTATTATTGGGTCATTAGTCATTATTATTGGGTCATTAGTCATTATTATTGGGTCATTATTAATTATTATTGGGTCATTATTTATTATTATTGGGTCATTAGTCATTATTATTGGGTCATTATTCATTATTATTGGGTCATTATTCATTATTATTGGGTCATTATTCATTATTATTTGGTCATTATTCATTATTATTGGGTCATTATTCATTATTATTGGGTCATTATTCATTATTATTGGGTCATTAGTCATTATTATTGGGTCATTATTCATTATTATTGGGTCATTATTCATTATTATTGGGTCATTATTCATTATTATTGGGTCATTATTAATTATTATTGGGTCATATTATTATTATTGGTCATTATCATTATTGGGTCATTAGTCATTATTATTGGGTCATTAGTCATTATTATTGGGTCATTATACATCAATATTGGGTCATTATTCATTATTATTGGGTCATTATTAATTATTATTGGGTCATTATTCACTATTATTGGGTCATTATTCATTATTATTGGGTCATTATTAATTATTATTGGGTCATTATTCACTATTATTGGGTCATTATTCATTATTATTGGGTCATTATTCACTATTATTGGGTCATTATTAATTATTATTGGGTCATTAGTCATTATTATTGGGTCATTAGTCATTATTATTGGGTCATTAGTCATTATTATTGGGTCATTATTCATTATTATTGGGTCATTAGTCATTATTATTAGGTCATTATTCATTATGAGGTTATTCACTACAAGAGGGCAAACAGTGGGTGCTTTGCTTAAATTTCAGTGACATTTATTTAGGAGGCAAGCACAGAACTGTAAAGCATAGGCCTACATAGACCCTGGCATAGGCCTACAGGATCTTGGCCTCGTCCTTGCCCTTCTGTTCTGTAACTTCATCAACAAAGGAGTTTAAGCATTACCCTAGATTTTATTTTATTTCAATACCTGACCTGTTTACATGTCCGTCATGGCCCGTCAGGGTGACAAGGTTGGTAGAGACGTGAGTTCCCAATGTGCAGCGTCCCTGTGCATTCGGTCAGCGGTTCGAGTCCGCCTAGTTCATGCTGACGTGGCGGCGCTTTGTATAGTCAATAACCTTGTAGTTGGTACTTGCAAAGTGTCTAGA
>JACEEZ010018599.1:107500-122500 GCA_016584305.1 Chionoecetes opilio
TGAGGCGCCTCATGGTTACTGGGCAAAACATTACGGCTTCCGCGGCGCCCGGCGTTGCCTACGTATATCCCGGAGGTTGCGGCCTCGCTCGGGGACTCGTTGGATTGACGGTGCCGCGAAGACTTGCTGGAACACCGAACACCCGCCGCCACTGCTCCTTCTCTCCCTTGTACGGTTAGTGCTCTTTTACAGTGTCGTTTCTAGTCTTTTTGGGTCCCATGCGAAATGCTGTTTGGGGCCCTATTTTGTAAAGCTATGGTGGGGGGATTCCAAGCCCTCTAAGATGGTCCGGGGGCACGCCTTTAATATTGAAATGCATCAATCTGGTGCACTTTAAGAGGAAAAGAGATTGGATTATATAAAAGCAAATAATGGCAGCTTGGGGGCCCCTTGGTGGCTTCGGGGGCCCTGTGCAACCACGTAGTTCACATATAGTAAGAAACGGCCCTGCTCTTATGGCATGCATATATTCACACAAGCAAAATAGCTATACAGATAGATGTATTGCTAACGAAGCCCAGGGATGCCAGAGCTAAATTGCGTGGTGGAAGAGTCTGGTCAAAGGTGACGTGTATAACCTACAGGGAGGTTCATGCCACGCTGGTTGATGGCGAGGTCACGGTAATAAAGCCCAGGCAAGCATAACCCTGAGTGTGACAGTAGGGAATAAGGGCAATTTGTTGTGCCTCCCAATAAAAGGATCACTGGTGCGTCGTAAGTTTTTTCAAATCTCGTGTCTAGACAGTGGTGGGGGTCCCGGGGAGGGTATATAATATAATAATACTCATTTTATTATCGCCCGGAGGCATACCTACAAAAAAAGCAACAACAACAAGACAGGGTTAACTTAAGGACTAGAGATATTACGTTCTCTGTTGTATTGCCATAGTCAACACATCGTTTCCGCACAAAATAATAATAAGTTACAGTTGCCCGTGTGAGATGTCTACCCATTTCCTCCCCAAAGAACCTGGAAACGGGAGGAAATGCTGGGTTTAAACATTAAGGTGGGAGGGGGGGGGGGTAAACGGAGTAATAGAAATGAAATGAAGGATTGAAATGAGGGAGAAAATAAACTATCATACCTAAAAGGAATCTAAAGACGCTACAGAACTGCGGTGTTGGCGACTGGGTGGTGGTGGTGGTGGTGACGATGTGGTGGTGGTGGTGGTGACGAGGTGAAGGGGTGGCGACGATGTGGAGGTGCACCATGGTGTGGAGGGGTGGCGACGAGGTGGTGGTGATGGTTGTGGAGGTGGTGGTGAAGGGGTGGCGACGATGTGGTGGTGGTGGTGGTGCAGGGGTGGCGACGATGTGGTTGTGGTGGTGGTGAAGGTGGCGACGATGTGGAGGTGGTGGTGGTGGAAGGGTTGTGGTGGTGAAGATGTGGTGGTGAAGGAGCTGGTTGGTTGGTGGTTGGTGGTGGTGACGGCGACGGGACTCTAGCCAACGAGGCCCTGAAACTCTGCCACTGAGTCACTGCATCGAGTAAAAACAGTACAGTTGATATTTTGCAGGCGTTTCATTAATAGACTAATAAACCCCTACATTACTTCTTTACTTATTATCAAAATTTCTATTCAAACCTGGTAATTGAGCTCTTAGTAATTACCAAGCACTGTATTAGCAATTAACGCCTTCACTTAGCGAGAACAATCACAGGCTCACAGCGTCTCGAAGCTTTGGTCCGTGGGTTCGTGAGTCTAATGTAGCGATTCCTGGCCAGTGTGAAGATTACCGCGGTCGGGGCTAGACGCACATATTAGTATTAACAATGTGTTATCCATCTGGGTGACTAGGCGGCCCTGCAGTGTCTATAGAAATCACGGCGTCCTTCACTCTGAGGTGGCCGGGAGCCCGCGAACAACAACCCTCCAAGTCTCGATAATATAAGGTAATTTTGCCTCCCGCCGGGGTGGTGGGCACTGGTGGCTGTTATGAGGGGGTGTCTGTGTGTTTGGCAAATACATACATAGTAGTAGGTACCGCATTGATGGGGGGGAAGGGAAGGGAGGAGGGTGTTAGAACCAGTCAAGTTTGTTTACTGTACGGGGGTGCATGGAGGGTAGTAGGTTAGTTAGGGTAGGAGTAGTAGTAGGGTAGGTTAGATTAGGTTACCGCACGGGGGAGGGAGGTTGGTGTAGGGGGGGGAGCCTCACACACACACACACACACACACACACACGATGTATAGGGGAGGTAAGGGAGTGAGTCAGGGGCGTAATCTCCAAGCCATGGAAGTGGGCGGCGCGAAGCCTTATAAGAGGGATTCTGTGCCTGGATTTTTGTTGTTATTATGTCATCGACGCAGCAGTGTTTACATCTCTTTGTATAGACTTGTTTTTATATTTACAGGAACTAAGTCAAACCCGTAATTGACACCATTCACAAACTACTATAATACATCAAGGTTCAAGCTAATGTCTCTTCTTTTGTTACCATATCGTCCTATATTTTAAATTTCTGTAAGGTACTCGCACACACCAGGTATTGAGTGCATTCCAATGATATGTTGTTCTATTTGGGGACACTGTTTGTTTATTCACATCCTGATCTCCTCCTACGTAAAGCTGTAAATTCTAAACTGTCATGGAAATGTCTATATGTACAGTTTCTTGCTATCTCCCCATTGTGGTTGAATTCCCTCGCCGAGTTGTCCACGTCTATTTCTGTCAATTTTGTTATCCACCATGATCATGTTTACTGTTTTCCTTCTCTGCAGTACCGAGACAGAACGACATAGAGAGATAAACATTAAGATAATCCTGTCTCCTTTACACTTTACTTGATGAATCTGATACTGTTATTCAGGGAGATATTAAGACGCACCAAACCCTTCTTCAACTTTTATTACTTTTCATTTAACTTTGATTTATTTGTAAGTGTTTTTAACCTAGGAATGACGTCGCGAGGAAAGTTTATATATTTTGGAATAGACTTCATTTACCGGGATAAGAAACTTGTATATTCAAGGAGGACTGTGAATTTGCAACCCTTCATTACCCTTCATTAACTGTGGAAAATATTTTTATCGAGAGATGACGTCGCGAGGAAAGTTTATATATTTTGGAACTGACTTTATATACCAGGATAGGGAACGCACTCTATATATCCTTTGTGAATAAGATATATACACACACCAAACCTTTAATTAATTGTCCTTAATTAACGGTGTGATGTATTTTTAACCGAGAAATGACGTCACGCGAAAAAAAGTGTATATATTCTGGAATAGACTTCATTTACCGGGATAGGAAACCCGCTCTACCCCTTGGCCTTACCTTTGAGAATACGATATTTAGGCACACCAAACCTTTAATTAACTGAGGAAAGTATTTTTATCTACAATTGACGTCACGAGGAAAGTTTATAATATTCTGAATAGACTTGGTAATTTTCCAGGCTAGGGAACACACTCTATCCTTACACACACTTACGCCTTACGCCTTACACACACTATCATTTGGCCTTTCCTTTGAGAATACGGCAGTAATGTTTCCTTCAAAGGAGGCCATACAAAGCTAAGTGTACGCCTTAAGACCAAGTGTTGTCATAGCCTATACTTCATTAACAGGGGGTTATTCATTTTCTGTCTACCTATGAATCAGAAAATAGTGTTAGATAACGCTTGCCGTACAGTACAAATAAAAGATAGCAATGCAGTCCTATCGGAAACACTGAAATATATTGGATAGATTAGCTGAAGAATCTTACTAAAAATACATTTACTCTCTCTCTCTCTCTCTCTCTCTCTCTCTCTCTCTCTCTCTCTCTCTCTCTCTCTCGTACACAACACACACACACACACACACACACACACACACACACACACACACACACACACACACACACACACACACACACACACACACACACACACACACACACGTTATCATGCGTAGTACGTAATCTACAGGGTCGAGCGAGGTTATGAGGAACATCTGGGAGGAGCGGGCTGGCAGTGGCGGGATCTCATGTTTCCGTCACTCGCAGGTGCGGGTCTGAACAGGTTGTGAGACGCGGGGAGGAGGTTGTGGGGGAGTGGTGGTGGTGGTGGTGGTGGTGGGGGTGGTGGTGGTGGGGTGGGGGGTGGGGGGGTGGGGGGGAGTGCAGTGCTTAGCGGCTCCTGTGATAAAAAACCCACTTGATTGACGCGCGTGTCTCGGCTTTGTGTGTGTTTGTGTATGTGTGTGTGTGTGTTGTTTGTGTGTGTGTAGAGTTGTCGAGCTAAATGTGGTGGAGCTGCAGTATTGCTGTTGTTGCTTATACTATTGTTATTGTTATTGTTACTATTATTATTTTTATCATTATTGTTATCTTTCTAATCATTATCAACATCAACACCATATAATTGTAAAAGTGTTAGCAGCAGCAACATCAACTAACACTACCAGTAACAACAATAGCAGTAGTAGTAGTAGTAGTAGTAGTAGTAGTAGTAGTTGTTGTTGTAGCAGTAGCAGTAGCAGAAGTGGTAGTAGTAGTAGTAGTAGTTGTTGTTGTTGTAGCAGAAGTGGTAGTAGTAGTAGTAGTAGTAGTATACAGTAATAGTTTCCTAATAGAATTTAGTTAAGGTTTCCAGGGTTCGTTAAATAAGTCCCTTGCCTCCAACCTCATAACCTAAGCCGGCGTGATGTACTGTCGTGTGGTGGGTGGATAGTGCCGTGCCCTTCATCACACATTAACCCCTTGAGACCCAGAACGTAATTTCCATTGTAATTTGGATATCCATTAGACGATTTTTCATGAATATAAGCAACATTTTATAGATAGGACCTGTTTAGTATCCTTGCCCACTAAGGAATTTGGTATATTAAGTTACTTTTTCGTATTTTTAGTGCTAACAACAGATGATTTTATATAGCCAAGGAAAGATCTGGGCGTGAAGGGGATAAGGTCTTCCCTCCACGGTGACCTTGAGGCTACTGAAGGTATTAGCGTCAGGGCGTCGTTGTGAGGGCTGGACGCGACCCTCCTGAGGCGTTAAGAGAGAGAGAGAGAGAGAGAGAGAGAGAGAGAGAGAGAGAGAGAGAGAGAGAGAGGTTAGGAAAGAAAAGAGAAGTTAGAAAAAAGACTTGTGACGAGGAAAGTTAGACGGTAAGAAATAAAAATATGAACAGTTTGATTTTAAATGTGGAATAAGAAAAGTGCAGGACTGAGAGAGAGAGAGAGAGAGAGAGAGAGAGAGAGAGAGAGAGAGAGAGAGAGAGAGAGAGAGAGAGAGAGAGAGAGAGAGAGAGAATTTAAGCTTCCGCCGTGGGGTGATGAAAGGCTCGATTGAACATTTCCCGTCAGGTTTCAGAGGCAGAGGCGAAGGAAATAATTCAATAATAGACGAAATTTCCTTATATAAAACTGCGTTGGTATATTTTTAGAGCAATTATTAGAGGATTATTTGTTAGAGGATTATTTATTAGAGGATTATTTAGAGGATTATTTAGAGGATTATTTAGAGGATTATTTGGAAGTGTTTTTGTCATTACATCACTTGAGATTGAAATACTTAGGGTAGAAATGAGTTCAATAAAAGGCAAAATTTTGTTATATATAGCTTCATTGTGAAAGTTTTAGACCCATGAGATTATTTCCATGTGTTTTGGTCCTTACGTCGCGTGAATTGAAATATTTGGACAGAAAATAATATAAAAAGGCGTAGTTTTCAAGAATACAATTTCGATATATTAGCTTCTTGTTTAGTTTTAGAGCAATTAAATTTTTTGCGAAGTTTTTTGGTTGCTACATCACGTGAGATTGAAATAGTAGGAATATAAATTTTGTTATATATAGCTTCTTTGGTATAGTTTTCGAGCAACGGGATTATTTGCGATGTATTTTGGTTGCTACATCACGTGAGATTGATATATTTAGGACAGAAAGTAATATGAAAATGTGGAGTCTTGGATTTTAATTATAAGAGAAAGGATTTTAAATTAGTAAATATAAAAGTAAATATTTCGATGTAGACTATTTCGTCGTTATAGTAAATATTTCGATGTAGACTGTTTCGTCGTTATAGTAAATATTTCGATGTAGACTGTTTCGTCGTTATAATAAATATTTCGATGTAGACTGTTTTCGTCGTTATAGTAAATATTTCGATGTAGACTGTTTCGTCGTTATAGTAAATATTTCGATGCAGACTGGTTTCGTCGTTATAGTAAATATTTCGATGTAGACTGGTTTCGTCGTTATAGTAAATATTTCGATGTAGACTGTTTCGTCGTTATAGTAAATATTTCGATGCAGACTGTTTCGTCGTTATAGTAAATATTTCGATGCAGACTGTTTCGTCGTTATAGTAAATATTTCGATGTAGACTGTTTCGTCGTTATAGTAAATATTTCGATGTAGACTGGTTCCGTCGTTATAGTAAATATTCGATGTAGACTGTTTCGTCGTTATAGTAAATATTTCGATGTAGACTGTTTTCGTCGTTATAGTAAATATTTCGATGTAGACAGTTTCGTCGTTATAGTAAATATTTCGATGTAGACTGTTTCGTCGTTATAGTAAATATTTCGATGTAGACTGTTTCGTCGTTATAGTAAATATTTCGATGTAGACTGTTTTCGTCGTTATAGTAAATATTTCGATGTAGACTGTTTTCGTCGTTATAGTAAATATTTCGATGTAGACTGGTTTCGTCGTTATAGTAAATATTTCGATGTAGACTGTTTTCGTCGTTATA
Organism: Chionoecetes opilio; assembly: GCA_016584305.1. Classification (NCBI taxonomy): domain Eukaryota; kingdom Metazoa; phylum Arthropoda; class Malacostraca; order Decapoda; family Majidae; genus Chionoecetes; species Chionoecetes opilio. The sequence continues at coordinate 114,189 of JACEEZ010018599.1, forward strand.
GTAAATATTTCGATGTAGACTGTTTCGTCGTTATAGTAAATATTTCGATGTAGACTGTTTCGTCGTTATAGTAAATATTTCGATGTAGACTGTTTCGTCGTTATAGTAAATATTTCGATGTAGACTGGTTTCGTCGTTATAGTAAATATTTCGATGTAGACTGTTTTCGTCGTTATAGTAAATATTTCGATGTAGACTGGTTTCGTCGTTATAGTAAATATTTCGAGGTAGACTGTTTCGTCGTTATAGTAAATATTTCGATGTAGACTGTTTCGTCGTTATAGTAAATATTCGATGTAGACTGTTTTGTCGTTATAGTAAATATTTCGATGTAGACTGTTTCGTCGTTATAGTAAATATTTCGATGTAGACTGTTTTCGTCGTTATAGTAAATATTTCGATGTAGACTGTTTCGTCGTTATAGTAAATATTTCGATGCAGACTGTTTCGTCGTTATAGTAAATATTTCGATGTAGACTATTTCGTCGTTATAGTAAATATTTCGATGTAGACTGTTTCGTCGTTATAGTAAATATTTCTATGTAGACTGGTTTCGTCGTTATAGTAAATATTTCGATGTAGACTGTTTCGTCGTTATAGTAAATATTTCGATGTAGACTGGTTTCGTCGTTATAGTAAAATATTTCGATGTAGACTGTTCGTCGTTATAGTAAATATTTCGATGTAGACTGTTTCGTCGTATAGTAAATTCGATGTAGACTGTTTCGTCGTTATAGTAAATATTTCGATGTAGACTGTTTCGTCGTTATAGTAAATATTTCGATGTAGACTGTTTCGTCGTTATAGTAAATATTTCGATGTAGACTGTTTCGTCGTTATAGTAAATATTTCGATGTAGACTGTTTCGTCGTTATAGTAAATATTTCGATGTAGACTGTTTTCGTCGTTATAGTAAATATTTCGATGTAGACTGTTTCGTCGTTACAGTTTTAGTACAACGGTATTATTTGCGATGTTTTTTGGTTGCTACATCACGTGAGATTGAAATACTTTAGACAAATAGAAGAGAAAGTAGTAGAGAATATAGAAAGCCTTCAGAAAGTGATATGAAAAGGCATAGTTTTTAATAATAAGAGAAAGGAAGGCTGGCGTGATGATCCATTTCCTGTCAGCTTTCAGAGGCAGAGGCGATGGAAATGAGTCCAATAATTTCGGGAGTGAAGCAAAAATAGCTTCGTTGGTATAGTTTTAGAACAGCGGTATTTATTTGCGAGTTTTTTGGTTACTGCATCATGAGAAACTGACATAGCAAGAATATAAATAAATATAAAAAGATGGATTTTTTGGGGAGTTTAATAATAGGAGAATAAAAGAAGAGTTAAATAGGTTCGTTAATGAGGCAAAAATTAGCTTCGTTGGTATCATTTTAGAACAACGGGATTATTTACATGTTTTTTTGGTCGCTGCATCGTGTGAGATTGAAATAGTAAGAATATAAATGAGTTATTTCAAAGGGAATTTTTTTTATATAATAATTTAGATTTTCTTTGGGATTGATTTAGACAATAGAGGTGTTATTTGAAAGTGATATGAGGTCAGTTTTAATAAAGAGAGATTGAAATTACTTCAGCTTAGACAATGGATGGAAATAATAAGGAATAGCAAAAAAGCTTCGGATAAGTGTAGAACAAGGCGTAGTTTTTGTAGCAGAATGAATAAAGAAAGAATAATATGAGGGATTATTTTCGGAGTTTAAGGAAGGCGAATAATAAGAGTTCAATAATTTCGGTAATGAGGCAAAAATAGCTTCGTTGGTAGTTTTAGAACAACGGGATTATTTACATGATTTTTGGTCATTGCTCACGAGAGATTGAAATATCAAGAATATAAATAAATATAAAAAGGTGGATTTTTTTTACGGAGTGTAATGATAGGAGAATAAAAGTAGTCAAATAATTTCGTTAATGAGGCAAAAATTAGCTTCGTTGGTATAATTTTATAGCAACGGGATTATTTGTAATTTTTTTTGGTCGCTGCATCGTGTGAGATTGAAATAGTAAGAATATAAATGAGGTATTTCAATAGGCAAAATCTTGTTATATATATCTTTTTTGGTATAGTTTTAGAGCAACGGGATTATTTGCGATGTTTTTTTATTGCTACATCACGTTAGATTGAAATACCTAGAATAGAAAGTAATTAAAAAAGGAGGATTTTTGGAGTTTAAGAAGTCTAATTGCATTATATTAACCCCTTCACGCCCAGATCTTTCCTTTGCTATATAAAATTGTCTGTTATTAGCATAAAACTACGAAAAAGTAATTAAATATACCAAATTAGCTAATGGACAAGGATATTAAACAGGTAAATCTATAAAATATTGCTTATAGTCACTAAAAATCATCTAATGGTACCCAAATTACAATGGAAATTACGTTCTGGGCCTCAAGGGGTTAAGCTTCGCGGTTATAGTTTTAGAGTAATGAGATCATTTGGATGCTTTTTAGTCAATGCATCACGAGATAAAAATACGTGTGATAGAAAGTAATAAGGAAAGGTGGAGTTTGAGTTTAATATAATAGGAGAATGGAAGGCTCGCGTGATAGGCCAAGTGATAAAAGGATAGAAAAGTGATAGAAAGTGATATAAAAGTGATATAAAGTGATATAAAGTGATATAAAGTGATAGAAAGTGATATAAATTGATAGAAAGTGATAGAAGTGATAGAAAGTGATAGAAAAGTGATAGAAAGTGATAGAAAGTTATAGAAAAGTGATAGAAAGTGATATAAAAATGATAGTGATAGAAAGTGATATAAAGTGATAGAAATTGATAGAAGTGATAGAAAGTGATAGAAAGTGATAAAAAGTGATAGAAAAGTGATAAAGTGATAGAAAAGTTATATAAAGTGCTAGAAAGTGATATAAATTGATAGAAGTGATAGAAAAGTGATAGAAAGTGATAGAAAGTGATAGGAAGTGATAGAAAGTGATAGAAAGTGATAGAAAGTGATAGAAAGTGATAGAAAAGTTATACAAAATTAATAGAAAGTGATAGAAAAGTTATATAAAGTGCTAGAAAGTGATAGAAAATGATAGAAAGATATGATAGAATTGTGTAGTTTTTGGAGTTAAGTAGGTCTAAACTTAAGTAGGACTATAAGTTGGAGTTTAAAGTAGTACTAGATATAGAAAAACCTAGAAAGTATATGAAAAGGCTAGTTTTTAATAATATGAGAGAGGAAGGTTCGCGTGCTGACCCATTTCCCGTCAGTTTGCAGGGGCAGATGCGATGGGAAGGAGTTCAATAATTTCGGGAATGCGGCAAAAATAGCTTCGTTGGTATATTTTTGGAGCAATGATTATTTGCGAGTTTTTTGGTCATTGCATCACATGAGATTGAAATAGTTGTGATAGATAGTAATAAAAAAGGTGGAGTTTTGGAGTTCAGTAGGACTAAACGTAGGTAGGTCTAGGACTATAAGTTTGAGTATAAAGAAGTGCTAAATATAGAAAAACCTAGAAAGTAATATGAAAAGGTGGAGTTTAATAATAATAATAGGAGAATGGAAGGATGGCGTGATAGGCCAAGCGAGAAATGTGTGTTGAGAGGCGGAGGGGATTTCCCGGGAGTGTTGTTGTGGGAGAAAAGGAACTAGGAATTTGATGGAAAAAAGAAAAAGAAACCCTAAGAATTTTACTATTATGAAGAACCTTTAGTGTGGCTGCTCTATATATATTTTTGTATCTAAATTTATGTGTCATTTTTATGGGAGTGTTGTGGTGGGTGGAAAAGGAACCAAGAATTTGATGAAGAAATGAAAACCTAAATAATTGATAGAAAGTGATAGAAAATATAGAAAGTGTTAGAAAAATTATAGAAAGAGCTAGAAAAGTGCTAGTAAGTGCTAGAAAGTGATATATAAATGATAGAAAAAGCTAGAAAAGTGCTAGAAAGTGCTAGAAAGTGCTAGAAAGTGATATATAAATTATAGAAAGTGATAGAAAGTGATAGAAAAGTGCTAGAAAGTGCTAGAAAGTGATATAAAGTGATAGAAAGTGTTAGAGAAATTATAGAAAGAGCTAGAAAAGTGCTGGAAAAGTGCTAGAAAGTGATATATAAATGATAGAAAGTGATAGAAAGAGCTAGAAAAGTGCTAGAAAAGTGCTAGAAAGTGATAGAAAGGGATATATAAATGATAGAAAGTGATATAAAGAGCTAGAAAAGTGCTAGAAAAGTGCTAGAAAAGGGCTAGAAAGTGATATATAAATGATAGAAAGTGCTAGACAAGTGATAGAAAGTGCTAGAAACGTATATGGAGAAACGTATATTTTACGTATATGGAAAGACGTTTTAGTGTGGCTGTGTTCCTTTACCTCAATTTATGTCTGCTATTTGTATGGATATGTAATGAAAGGCGGTAGTTTTCTGTTAACCCCTTTACGCCTACCGTAGATAACACTGTAGTCGCCAGTCACTCGCCACTGCACTAATGTCGGCAAGCACAATATATTACGAATTTTAGCATCACTACAGACTTCTATGTGTCACTGAAGAGGCATGCACAGTAGTTTATATTATGTACATCACACTACATGTCTTCAGTGGCACATAAGTCTGTAGTGATGCTAAAATTCGTAATATATTGTGCCTGGCGACATTAGTGCAGTGGCAAGTGACTGGCCACTATAGTGTTATCTACGGATCTTTCCTTAGCTATATAAAATCGTTTGTTGTTAGCCATAAAATTACGAAAAGTAACTAAATATACCAAATTTGCTAGTGGACAAGGATACTAAACAGGTCATATCTATAAAACATTGCTTATAGTCACTAAAAATCGTCTAATGGTACCCAAATTACAATGAAATTACGCTCTGGGTCTCAAGGGGTTAAGGTAATAGGTATACTCTCCCTTATGTAATTTTATTTAGTGTGTGAGTGAAATATTTTAGACATAATAACTCGTGTTTGCTTATTGGTTTCTCTTATTGTTTTCAGTGAGGTGACGACGATGGACGATCTTCCCATTGATGGTGAGTATTGACGGCATTAATAATTGATACCCTAGTAATCGTATAGTCAATTTTTTTTAACAAGGCAAAAAATCCTGACCCCTTGCTGCTTACTGACTGATATGTGATGCCAAGAGAAAGGACTACTACGCTTCTTCTAAATTTCAGCTGTATTTTATCACAGTTAACCTATTATCAGGTAAACAGAGGCATCATTTTAAGCATGAAGACCTTAGGATAGAATGGATTTTTTGCCATGTTAAAAAAATAGACTATAGTGTAGATTGAAGATGCAGTTTGCCTACAATTAATATAAATACTTAGGTATAAATGTATTCCTATAAGGGTATAGGTTAGCTGATTCATACCACAGTTTATTATATAGGTACTGCCAATCATTATTATTACTTACAAAACAGTCGTAGTTGTGTATGAATATGATGCACTAACTGATAGTATAATGATTGTACTGTAGATTGACGATGCAGTATTAGTAACAATAATACAAATACACTGATAACACACAAATACACAAATAACATGACTTGTGTAATCATATAAGGGTACAGACTAGCTGATTCACACCACTTTATTATATAGGTTCTGCCACTCATCTATATTACCTATAAAACAGTCGTAGCTATGTACTAATAAGAACATAAGAACATAAGAAAATAAGGAAGCTACAAGAGGCCGTGAGACCTACACGTGGTAGTTCCTGGCACTTAACCCCTTCACGCCCAGATCTTTCCTTTGCTATAAAAAGTGTCTGTTGCGGAGCCATAACATTACAAAAAGTAACTGAATATACCAAATTAGCCAGTGGACAAGGATACTAAACAGGTCATATCTATAAAAACATTGCTTATAGTCATTCAAAATCATCTAATGGTGGTCAAATTACAATGGAAATTACGTTCTGGGCCTCAAGGGGTTAACACCACCTACATCCACCTTACATTCCCATCCATGAATTTATCTAGCCTCCTTTTAAAGCTCTCTAATGACTCCGCTAACAGAAAGACTAATATGATGTACTATATTACACATGTACCCTCGATTAACCCTGAAGCACCTCCAAAAAACAGCGACATTCCACTACGAGTAATTAAATCGTAAACACATATAGGGGATGTTAGATACTCAAGGGTCGTGTATAGATCAAGATAGGGTCAAATAGATCTTCACAGCTATTGACCAACACCAAGTCACTCAAGGCAACTCCAAAAAACAGCGACATTCCACTATGAGTAATTAAATCGTAAACACATATAGGGGATGTTAGATACTCAAGGGTCATGTATAGATCAAGATAGGGTCAAATAGATCTTCACAGCTATTGACCAACACCAAGTTAATCAAGGCACCTCCAAAAAACAGCGACATTCCACTACGAGTAATTAAATCGTAAACACATATAGGGGATGTTAGATACTCAAGGGTCGTGTATAGATCAAGATAGGGTCAAATAGATCTTCACTGCCATTTACCAACACCAAGTTAATCAAGGCACCTCCAAAAAACAGCGACATTCCACTACGAGTAATTAAATCGTAAACACATATAGTGGATGTTAGTTACTCAAGGGTCATGTATAGGTCAAGAATAGGGTCAAATAGATCTTCACAGCTATTGAACAACACCAAGTTACTCAAGGCACCTCCAAAAAACAGCGACATTCCACTACGAGTAATTAAATCGTAAACACATATAGGGGATGTTAGATACTCAAGGGTCATGTATAGATCAAGATAGGGTCAAATAAATCTTCACAGCTATTGACCAACACCAAGTTACTCAAGGCACCTCCAAAAAACAGCGACATTCCACTACGAGTAATTAAATCGTAAACACATATAGGGGATGTTAGATACTCAAGGGTCATGTATAGATCAAGATAGGGTCAAATAGATCTTCACAGCTATTGACCAACACCAAGTCACTCAAGGCACCTCCAAAAAACAGACATTCCACTACGAGTAATTAAATCGTAAACACATATAGGGGATGTTAGATACTCAGGGTCATGTATAGATCAAAATAGGGTCAAATAGATCTTCACAGCTATTGACCAACACCAAGTTAATCAAGGCACCTCCAAAAAACAGCGACATTCCACTACGAGTAATGAATTAGATGGGAAACATATGTAGTGGATATTACGTAGTTACTCCAGGCAAGGTTACAGTTTCTTGTCTTAGCGTCGCCTCTGTGTCGCTTGAGGTCATATTAGCCGCAGATAGGGTCAAATTGGAAACAAATACAATGGATATTACGTAGTTTCTCCAGGCTAGGTTATAGTTTCTTGTCTCAGCGTCGCCTCGTGTGTCGCTTGAGGTCATATTAGCCGCAGATTAGGTCAAATTGGAAACAAATATAGAGTGTGTTAGTTAAGCCCTTCACGCCCAGGCCTTTCTTCTGCCATATCACATTGTCCGTTGTTAGCCATAAGATAACAAAAAGTAACGCTATACCAAATTAGCTATTGGACAAGGATACTAAACAGGTCCTATCTATAAAATATTGCTTATATTAATTAAAATCGTCTAATGGTAGTCATATTACAAGGAAATTACGTTCTGGGTCTCAAGGGGTTGATAAAGGTAAGGTTACAGTTTCTTTATCTTAGCGGCGCCTGTGTGTCTGCCTGAGGTCATAGAAGTCACAGATAGGTCAAATTCATTCCCCTTTTAGGCATTAAATCAATCAATCAATCAGGCCAAATTGGGAACTAATAGAGTGGATATTACGTAGTTACTCCAGGCAAGGTTACAGTTTCATTGTCTCATCGGCGCCTCGTGTGTCTGTCTACCTGGGGTCACAGAAACCACTGATCAGGTCAAATTGGAAACTAATAGAGTGGATATTACGTAGTTACTCCAGGCAAGGATACAGTTTCTTTGTCTAAGCGGCGCCTCGTGTGTCTACCTTGGGTCAGAACCATGATCAGGTCAATGACATAGAGTGATTACGTGTTACTCAGGCAAGGATACAGTGTCTTGTCTAGGGCGCACGTTGTCTGCTGAGTCATAGAAGCCGCAGATAGGGTCACGGAGTCTGTCTGTCAGTGGCGCAACAGTTGAGATATAGGAGGTACGGCGTGTGGTGCGGTGGGTGCGGGCATGCGTCGGTGTGGGTTCGCCGCGCGCATTGGAATGCGTGCAATGTGTATGTGGTGGCGGGTGTCGCGGCGGCTCCGGTGTCACCCGCCGCGCCGCTCCTGTCTCTGCGGGACCTTTGTGAGAATGCTTAGAAGGGATCATGTCCGTCCAGGGGCTGTTTAAGGTCGGATTATGGTGTCGGTTTTTTATGCTTGTGTCGACTTTGTGGTGGTGT
>JACEEZ010018599.1:125000-130000 GCA_016584305.1 Chionoecetes opilio
TTCACTACGCGTTTTTTTTTCGGGCGACGACGACAGCGGTACGACACTCAGTAAATAAACACTAGATGGCGACTCTACTGTTGGTAGCCACTTTGTAGATATTTTTGTCATTTGTTCATTTATAGCCCTACTATGACACAGATGAAGACACAAAATGACACAGATTCTCCAGATAGCCCCTTCTAACTTTCCTGAAATCATGGATGTAGAATTATAACTATTAACGCCATCACACGTCTGTACACAGAAAAAAAAGTTGTCCTGGCGACTTTACTGTTATCTACGGTAATAAATGGAGAGTTCAGTTACAAATGTGTTTATAGAGGGAGAGACTGAAAGAATATGAAAATAAAAGAAAAAAAGGCCTGAAAGCTAAATAATCTGAAAAAAAGATCAGAAAAAGCTTGACTTGTTGATTTTGTTTTGCCGCATCGGAGGAAAACTTGATCAGGTTTATATATAGTTTGTTTACGTCTCGTCTCCCTAGTCTGTTATTCATTCCTATATAGATTATTTTTATCTTATGTGTTCACCACCTATAAATATCTTCCTTTAGTCTTTCAGTAAACGTATATTAGTTTATCTCTATTTATGTTTATGCACCGTAGAAGTGTTTTGAGTGCGTGGTTTTGGTATTTAGTTTACTGATACTTAGGATACTGTACTTATCATTAGGATACTTTTATAAATCTGGCTGATCTCTGTTTGTATTTGTCTGTTTGACTCTCTCTCTCTCTCTCTCTCTCTCTCTCTCTCTCTCTCTCTCTCTCTCTCTCTCTCTCTCTCTCTCTCTCTCTCTCTCTCTCTCTCTCTCTCTCTCTCTCTCTCTCTCTCTCTCTCTCTCTCTCTCTCTCTCTCTCTCTCTCTCTCTGTCTGTCCCTCTCTCTCTCGCTGTCTGTGTGTGTCTCTCTCTCTCTGTATGTCTTGTCTGTCTGTATCCCTCTCTCTCTCTCTCATGCACAATACATCTGAAATCTGCTTCAAGGGTTCGGTTCCCGCTGGTTAGAAGGCAGTTAGTTAATTACCGGCATATTTAGGGATGTGGCAGGTAACTATTGACTCTTTAACTGAACCTTGGTAGTTGATGAGACGTTCGACAGTGTAATTAGAGAGACTTAAACGTTATTAGCTACTGTCATCACTCGTTAATTGATTTTGAAACTCGCAATACACACTCAGAAATAAGGGGTATATTAAGGGTAGAATTGTTACATCGCACCATCACTACCCTTTTTAAACCCTATGTCCAGGCTGGAGGGTAGATGCTGCCGATTATACCCTTTATCTACCCTTTATCTACCCTTTTTAGACGAGAGGGCTGAGAAAGGGTATATTTGGGGTCGGAAAAGGGTATATTTAGGGTTGCAAAAGGGTATATATGTAAGGGTAGAAAAAGGGTAGCAGTATTTCATCACTATAAACACCCTTTTTCTACCCTTTTCCTACCCTTCTTTTCTAAGAGTGTACGGTATTAAAGATTATGTTTGAGTAATGCACTAAGTTTTTATGATGATGATAATTATATTCTCTTAGTTCACGGGGCGACCTGTTCTTTTGATGCAATAGACGTATTTTAGATTTTTCATATTATTCAACAACAGCAAAAAGAAAAATAATCGCGTCATGAATATAATTATAATAGTAAATAACACACAAACACTCTTAACGAGAAAAAAAAAAAGTCACAATCTCCCTTTAAAAATCTGGAACAACTGACTGATTTACACGATAGGCTTTTATCCTATGTTTTATCCTTTATTTTTATCCTAAACCTTTTACCCATCCTCTTTATGGTTCGAGTCCACCAAGTTCGTCCTGGCGTGGTGGCGCTTTGTATAGTCAATAACCTTGTAGTTGGTACTTGCAAAGTGTCTAGATAGGATGAAAATCTTATCTCTTCATGGTTAAACTCGTTAGGGTGGCATGGTTGGTAGAGCTGCGGGTTTAAGTGCAGCGTCCCGGCATTCGGTCAGCGGTTCGAGTCCACCAAGTTCGTCCTGGCGTGGTGGCGCTTGGTATAGTCAATAACCTTGTAGTTGGTACCTGCAAAGTGTCTAGATAGGATCAAAGTATCTTATCTTATCCTTATAGTTAAACAACAAGCATAAATCCAAGTAGCAATCCCGGCCAAGAGTCGTCTACTAATCTAGAGTAACGCGCATCAGCCTCGGCCACAAGTCGTCCCAAGGCCAAGGGAATTAAGAATATTTAGTAATGATCTCTAGTCCCTGGCCATAAGTCGTCCAGGAATTTGGGAACATGTCGAGGCAATCACGCGGCTATAACACGCTAAAACGCCTGCTTCTTGTGTGTGTGTGTGTGTGTGTGTGTGTGTGTGTGTGTGTGTGTGTGTGTGTATGTGTGTGTATGTGTGTGTGTGTGTACGTATAGCTGCCGCCCTCCCGCCACTCCGTCATCATCCATCCAGTCGCCGTCAAGTGGATCTCACCCAACTATTTGATATAATAATAGTAATAATAATAATAATAGTCGTAATAATAATAATAATAATAATAATAATAATAATAGTAATAATAATAATAATAATAATAATAATATAATACAGGAAAAACAACAACAACAACAACAACAACATAATATACATACATGAGGAATTTAATATTATATGGACTCGAATTAACGGTCTGTCTGGTCTGTCTGTCTATATATGTTTTATGTCTCTCTCTCTCTCTCTCTCTCTCTCTCTCTCTCTCTCTCTCTCTCTCTCTCTCTCTCTCTCTCTCTCTCTCTCTCTCTCTCTCTCTCTCTCTCTCTCTCTCTCTCTCATAATACAGCAGATCGTGGAAGATGCACGTCAGTTATACACACACACACTTAAAGGTGAAGGGAATCGAGGCCAAGAGTAATAGTTGTGATGCTGAAGGTAAATTGAGTCTCCTATATTGTCTTATCATGGTCGGTTTTGAGAGCACTTTTTTTTGACATTATGAGGGACTGGCCAAGGCAAAAAAAAAAAAACGAAAAAAAAGGTCGCAAAAAGTCCGCTAGCTGCCCAATAAAAAAAAGTGGGAGGGTCAATTTAGTTCGGTATCTGAGCAACTATAGGCCATTTTTTTTAACGAGGCAAAAATTCCATTCTATCGTAAGGTTTCATGCTTAATTGATGTCTATGTGCACCTGATAATAGGGTTAACTATGATAAAATACAGCTGAAATTTAGAAGAAGCGTAGTATTCCCTTCTCCTGGCATCCAATATCAGTCAGTAAGCAGCAAGGGGGCAGGATTTTTCACCTTGTTAAAAAAACCACTTTAATTTAGCGTCACCCTCGGCATTGTTATAACACCAGGAGAGGAGAGGAAGGGTGTGCGTCTCTCCTCTCTCTCTCTCTCTCTCTCTCTCTCTCCTCTCCTCTCTCTCTTCTCTCTCTCTCTCCTCTCTCTCTCTCAGCCCGTCAATGTGGCAAGGTTGGTAGAGACGTGAGTTCGCAATGTGCAGCGTCCCTGTGCATTCGGTCAGCGGTTCGAGTCCGCCTAGTTCGTGCTGACGTGGCGGCGCTTTGTATAGTCAATAACCTTGTAGTTGGTACTTGCAAAGTGTCTAGATAGGATGAAACTATATTCTTATCTACTCCTTCCTCTTCTCTCTCTCCCCTCTCTCTTCTCTCTCTCTTCTCTCTCTCTCTTCTCTCTCTCTCTCTGCTTCTCTCTCTCTCTCTCTCTCTCTCTCTCTCTCTCTCTCTCTCTCTCTCTTGTTTTGTGTTTAATTGTAGGACGAGTCAAGTATCAACAGAGATATACAATAATAATAATAACGAAGGAATACTAGAGATATAATAATCCAATGCTTCCTTCTTAAGACGTCGTGTTCCTCTTTCATTACTCTGCCAACTGTAGTTCATTTTGCTTTTGCTTGTAGGTTGTAGGCCGGGTTTGCTGGTAGGTTATATAGTTCTAGCTTGTAGGACGAGTCTAGTATCAACAGAGATAATAATTATACATATAATAATAATAACAGAAGTAGTAATAGAAAAGTCATAATACTAGAGATATGATGATAGAGAAGGACTAGGTTATCTTAAATGTTCCGTTATTGGACGTCGTGTTATCCTGAATTATCCTCTGACAACCGTAGATCATTTAGTATTTTACGTGTTAAGGACTTGGCGTGATTCATTATCTAGCAAGTTTATACAATGTTCTGTTATTGGACGTCGTGTTATCCTGAATTATCCTCTGACAATCGTAGTTCACTTTGTATTTTACGTGTTAAGGACTTGGCGTGATTCATTATCTAGCAAGTTTATACAATGTTCTGTTATTGGACGTCGTGTTATCCTGAATTATCCTCTGACAACCGTAGATCATTTTGTATTTTACGTGTTAAGGACTTGGCGTGATTCATTATCTAGCAAGTTTATACAATGTTTGTATTGGACGTCGTGTTATCTGAATTATCCTCTGACAACCGTAGATCATTTGTATTTTACGTGTTAAGGACTTGGCGTGATTCATTATCTAGCAAGTTTATACAATGTTCTGTTATTGGTTAGGTTAGGTTAGGTTAGAATTATCCTCTGACAACCGTAGATCACTTTGTATTTTACGTGTTAAGGACTTGGCGTGATTCATTATCTAGCTTGCTGCCTGGCTTGAAATGTGACTCATCTACTTGGAGGGTGAACTAAATCATTCCACATATCATTATCTTCATATATCATTAGTTTTCTGAGTTAAATTTACGCTTGCTATTTATCTTAATCTATTTATTGTCTACTACTTGTCTTTTTAGTCTTATTTTTTTTACTACAAGAGCATCGAACATTTTAAGTAATCAGGTATGTCTATTTCCTCTCAAAGCAAGACTTGATCATTAAATTTTGTCAAAGTTCCTCTATACGCGCACTCGTTTATGCCTTTCCGAGTTCTGTCTATATATTTCAAGTCAAAAAGAAGAATGTAAAAGCAGGAACTACCACGTGTAGGTCTCGCGGCCTCTTGTAGCTTCCTTATTTTCTTATGTTCATATGTAAAAGCAGGG
>JACEEZ010018599.1:132500-139137 GCA_016584305.1 Chionoecetes opilio
TAAATTAAAACGGAATTTTCATCTAATCCCCCCTTCATTTATTTTCCTACTCCACCTTCCTCCCTTATTTTATTCTCCCTATTCTCTATTTCTCTATTATATTTATTATTACTATTATATTTCCCTATTTTTCCCTATTTTCCCCTATTTTTTTTATATTCCTTTTTTATTTATAACAGACATTGGCAAGGAAAATATTAATAGTGTATTCTAAGTAAGCAGTTTTCGACCTTCATTTTTGTCCCTCTTACTGTCCTCTCCTTCCTCCTTTTTTTGGATATAATAGACATTCGTAAGGATAATTAATAGTGTGCTTGGTCAATCGTGAGTTTTTATCGATGAGTATTGAATGAAGGCGAACTGTGTATGTATTCTTAGTAAGGTTTTCCCCGACCATCTCTCTTCTTTTCCTCCCTTTTTGTGGATATAATAGACAGTCTTAAGGAAGATTAATAGTGTGCTTGTTCTATCGTGAGTTTTTATCGTTGAGAATTAAATAAAGGCGAACTGTATGTATTCTTAGTAAGTTTTTCTCAATGGTACGACCTTCATCTCTCTCTTTCTCTTCTTCCTCCCCTTGTTTTTTTTGGGATATAATAGATATTCGTAAGGATAGTTAATAGTGTGTTTAGTCTATCGTGAGTTTTTATCGTTGAGGATTGACTGAAGGCGAACTGTGTATGTATTCTTAGTAAGCAGGGAGGGGAGGAAGGGGAGACGAGGAGGAAGGGGGGGAGGGGAAGGAGGGACGAGGAGGAGGAAGGAGGGGAGAGGGGGAGGAGAAGGAAGGAGGTGGGACAAGGAAGGGAGGAGAGGAGGAGGAGGAGGAGGAAGGAGGAGAAGAAAGAGAGGAGGAAGAACTATTTTTTTTAAAGTATTCTTCGCTGTGTGTACAATCTTTCAGAGTCCTTCACGGGCCTCTTTGCTCCTTCACGCATCCTACAGGAGTCATGGGAGGGCATTAGAAGTCCCACAGGATTGCTATAGTATTCCTAGGTTTTTATAAGTACTTTGACAATCGCATGGGTGGCTCAAATATGGATTAATAATACTAATACTGAAAATATTAATACTTATCGTTGTATTGAAGTAATGATTAATCTAGCAATGCCTAGCATATTTTTATGTCTTGTAGTAAGTTTTGTCTAATTTGTGGTTTTTAATGAATATCTGGAAGTATCATGTCATTGTGAATTGGCTGAAATAGGGACTTCTAATCATTGTAACTGAAAACTGACTCCAGATTAGTGTTCAGCATGCCCCGAAAACACCTAGGAACTAATTTTCAAACAAATCTATTTTTCAAAAAATATTGCAAATTTTGCAAGGGGTGTGCCTTGATTTAAAAAAATGAAAATCACGTTTTTTTCAACAACTTAAAAACTATGTCAGATAAGTGCAACATGTATAGAAAAGTAAATATGAAGTAGATCAAGGGCTATCATTTGGCGAAAAGCAAAAAAATATTGATTGGTAAATAACAGAGAAAATAGCATATTCGTACATTTATACAAAATATATATTTTTCTTGACAACCGTGAGGTGTTTTACCGCCTTGTTTATGTGTATGTGCGTCAAGCGTTTATGTGTGTTTATGTGCGCCAAGTCATTCTTTATTTAGTTGGTACTCTGCGATACACTCACTGCCAGTTTTTCCCTTAACTCGAAACACTCAATGATTCTTCAGTAAAAGAACAAAAGTAAAAGGAGTGAGTGGAACATGTAGCATTGTAGTGTTTTATCTGGCCTGGCAGGGAACAGAACACAGCGTATTAAAGGGAAGCGTTTGCTGTGCCCCGTCGCTTGGCAAACACATTTATTGGCGAGGGAATCTGTCTGTATTTTCACAAGAGGAGTTCCTTCACTACTTTCCCCTTTTGACGCACGCACCACCTGGTAATAAAAAAATATAATGAGTATAAAAAGTATTAAAAAGCAAAACTATGAAAATCTGTACACATATCATGAAGACTATTGGCCCGATTTTTTAAACATTGCCATGGGCTAACCTAAGACTACCCATGGCTTTAGACAGACCTTTCAGTGCTTTAAACATTTGTCCGGGGTATAATATCATTAGACTTGGATGTTGGGAGAGGTGAGTGAGTGTCTAGCCATTCCAATCTGAGACTAAACCCCCTAGAAAAATGGTTAAAAAGCTTAAATGTCTGGTCTAAAGCCATGGTTAGTCTTAGGTCAGCCCAAGACCATGTTTAGAAAATCGGCCAATTGTTTGTCTAGCTTGTATAGAATCTAAGATATATTGTTATTGAATTGTATGAATTATTTGAGATAATACGTAAACAGAATTAAATTGATTAAATAACTTACAGCAGTGGTGTAGCTACGGGGAGACACGTGCCCCCTCCCCCCATGAGAATCCGGTGCCCCCCAGATGCCCCCCCACTGGCCATGGCTGGGGTATTCTGTATAATGCTCTACTACCCACCACTGATCTGATCTTAGAATAAGCCCTTATACCCTTCTATGTGGCATCAAAGTGGTCCATGAGCTCCCCTTGCCTAGTGGCCCCCATACTCAGCTGTCCCCCCAAGGGCCCTCCCATTAACCCCTTGAGGCCCACAACGTAATTTCCATTGTAATTTGACTACCATTAGACGATTTTTAGTGAATATAAGCAATGTTTTATAGCTATGACCTGTTAAGTATCCTTGTCCACTAGCTAATTTGGTATATTCAGTTACTTTTCGTAGTTTAATGGCTAACAACATACAATTTTATATAGCTAAGGAAAAATCTGGGTGTGAAGGGGTTAGTAGATACCTAGCTACGCCACTGACTTACAGACACACTTTAACCTGTGTGTGTGTGTGTGTGTTGCAGAGACGTGTTCGGGCAGGCCCATCGTCCTCCCACCTAGCAGACGACCATTGCCAGGCACAGGTGAGTACAGACCTTTGGATTTGTTCCCTACGTACCTTTGTATTCTTTTGTTATCTTACGTACCTTTAACCCGTCAGGATGGCTCGGTTGGTAGAGGTGTGGGCTCGCGTGCAGCGTCCCTGCGTTCGATCCCACCAGGCTCCCACCAGGTTCGTCCTGGCGTGGTGGCGCTTTGTATAGTCAATAACCTTGTCGTTGGTACTTGCAAAGTGTCTAGATAGGATCAAAGTATCTTATCTTATACGTACCTTTGTATTACTTTCTTATCAGCGTCTATACCATGTTGCCTTCCACCTTACTGTCGTGTCTCTCCACCAACATCTCCTCCTCCCCCCTCTTTCTCCACCTCCTCGTCCTCCTACTCCTCTTCTTCCTTATCTTCCTCTTTCTCCACCACCTCCTCCTCCTTCTGTTTCTTCCTCCTCCTCGTCCTCCTCCTCCTACTCCTCTTCTTCCTTATCTTCCTCTTTCTCCACCACCTCCTCCTCCTTCTGTTCCTCCTCCTCCTCCTCCTCCTCCTCATCCTCCTCCTCCTCATCCCTCCTCCTCCTCCTCCTCCTCCTCCTCCTCCTCCTCCTCCTCCTCCTCCTCCTCCTCACCACATATAAAACATGTAAAACGTTCCACCTAAAACGAAATAACATGAGTTAAACACAGTTAAGTCAAGATTCTTTTGTTATAGGGAGCGATAAACCCATTTCAATTTGCTGTCGCGAGGATATTA
Organism: Chionoecetes opilio; assembly: GCA_016584305.1. Taxonomy (NCBI): domain Eukaryota; kingdom Metazoa; phylum Arthropoda; class Malacostraca; order Decapoda; family Majidae; genus Chionoecetes; species Chionoecetes opilio. The sequence continues at coordinate 136,129 of JACEEZ010018599.1, forward strand.
CGCATATAAATAATGATTCTTTTGTTATAGGGAGCGATAAACCCATTTCAATTTGCTGCCTCGCTCTGGGTCTCACATCTCGCTCTCAGTTCCCTGCAGAATAAGGTGGTGTTGTTGATGCCCCGTGGTGTTGTATTCGTTATGAGTACCAGAAATCCATGCAGTATTTAAGGGCCTGTCGGAGTGAGCCGAAACATTTCACACGATATTGTTTGAAGGCAAGACAAATTCTCCGGATGTACAGAAAAGGAAAAGAGGAGAACAGAAAGTATTGATATAAAAAGGAAAAAAAGTAGATAATATTTCGGATGTACAGAAAAGAAAAAGATGGAAAAAAAAGTATTGGTTGATTGATTGATTGATTGATTGATTGATTGCTTGATTGATTGCTTGATTGCTTGCTTGCTTGCTTGCTTGCTTGCTTGCTTGCTTGCTTGATTGATTGATTGCTTGCTTGCTTGCTTGCTTGCTTGATTGCTTGCTTGCTTGCTTGCTTGCTTGCTTGCTTGCTTGCTTGCTTGCTTGATTGATTGATTGATAGATAGATAGATAGATAGATAGATAGATAGATAGATAGATAGATAGATAGATTGCTTGCTTGCTTGCTTGCTTGCTTGCTTGCTTGCTTGATTGCTTGACTGATAGATAGATAGATAGATAGATAGATAGATAGATAGATAGATAGATAGATAGATAGATAGATAGATAGATAGATAGATAGATAGATAGATAGATAGATAGATAGATAGATAGATAGATAGATATTTATAACCTTAATGTTTTACAAGTTATCGGAAGGAGGAGGAAGAGGAAGAGGAGGAGAAAGAGGAGGAGGAGAAAGAGGAGGAGGAGAGGAAGAGACGGAAGAGGAAAAATGAACAAGGAAGGAAGGAGAGAGGGAGAGAAAATAGGGGAAACGAAGAGAAAAAGAGAATAAGGAAGTATTAATTAAAATATAAAATAAAATCTATAAGTGGGAAGGGAAAAGAGGAAGAAATGGATGAGGAAAAAATGAACAAGGAGAGAGAGAGAGAGAGAGAGAGAGAGAGAGAGAGAGAGAGAGAGAGAGAGAGAGAGAGAGAGAGAGAGAGAGAGAGAGAGAGAGAGAGAGAGAGAGAGAGAGAGAGAGAGAGAGAATAATAAGCCAAACAATCATATATTATGTAACATGTAAGGTGGTGCTTACTGTCTGCTGTACATGTAGCGTTGTAAAAATTGTTTAAACCCCTTGAGACCCAGAACGTAATTTCCATTGTAATTTGGGTACCATATGACGATTTTTAGTGACTATAAGCAATAGTTTATAGCTATGACCTGTTTAGTATCCTTGTCCACTAACTCATTTCGTATATTAAGTTACTTTTCGTTATTTTATGGCTTGACAACATACATTTTTTTATAGCCAAGAAAAGATCTGGGCGTGAAGGGGTGAAGCAGACTCCTCACTCTCTTGACGGAAATATTCACTCACTAGATAGATTTTGCTGTGGTCTAAATTTTACCTCAATATCAATAAACAATTAATTAATATCAAACTCAAGAAAATTAGTTATTATTTTCAATTTCCCCAAAAGTAAAAAAAAAATGACAGCAGTTTATTTATGAATGTGACGAATTATGCAAACTCTTCGCTCTCTTGACGGAAATATTAACTGACTAGACTAGATAGACTTTGCAATTATTTCATATATTGTACCAAGAATCACTGGCCTTATAATAATCTCCTGTTCTTAATAGCATATAAAAACATAAGAACATAAGGAAGCTACAAGAGGCCGTGAGACCTACACGTGGTAGTTCCTGTTACTTAACACTACCTTCACCCACTTTTATCCCCATCCATAACACTGTCTAGCCTCCTTCTAAAGCTCCCTATGGACTCCGCATTAACTACCCCACGACTGAGTCCATTCCAATCATTCACCACCCTATTTGTGAACCAGTTTTTCCCTATTTCTTGTTTTAGATCTACGTTTTCCCAGTTTGAATCCGTTACTTCTTGTTCTACCCTGATTACTAGCCGTAAGAACTTTTCCTACCTCTCCTTTATTGTATCCCTTTATATATATGGTTGCGTGCTATATATAAGGAGCCCTGTGAAGGAGCTTATGGCGTGTGCTGACGTGTTCTGACGTGTTTTATCCCAGAATGACGTCAGTGGTAATGGCAAAAAGTACAGTAGATGAGGGAAGAGAGAGAGAGAGAGAGAGAGAGAGAGAGAGAGAAGAGAGAGAAGAGGAGAGAGAGGAGAGAGAGAGAGAGAAGAGAGAGAGAGGAGAGAGAGATGGGAGAGAGAGACGAGAGAGAGAGAGAGAGATGAAGGAGCGAGAGGAGAGAGAGGAGAAGACGAGAGAGAGAGAGAGAGAGAGAGAGAAGGGTAGATCGCCGTATTTGATATTCATTAAGTATCCTCCGTAGGGTAATAATTTCTCCTGGGTTGGTGAAATATTTGAGACTTTTTAAAGATGATGTGTGTGAAAGATTCAATGTTTTTACTTTATTACCAGCTTATTATTTTTATCTACATAACTACTACCACCACAACCATCACTGTAACTACCAGCACCACCACCATCATCACTGTAACTACAACACCACAATCATCACTGTAACTTCAACACCACTACCACCAACTTCACAACACCCCTACCACCAACTACAACACTACTACCACCACCACCAACACCACTACCATCACCACTACTACAACCACTGCCAACCACCCACACCCACACACACAAACACACATTCACACCCACACCCACACACATACACACACACACCCACACACATACACACACACACACATTCACACCCACACCCACACACATACACACATTCACACCCACACACACACACACACCCACTCACCCCCACCCCCCACACACACCCACACATACACACACCCACACCCACACACCCACACCCACCCAACCACCTAACACCCCCCCACACCCCCCCACACCCACCCAACACCCCCACACACACCACACACCCCACCCCCAAACA
>JACEEZ010018602.1:2500-17500 GCA_016584305.1 Chionoecetes opilio
GGCCGAACAGGGAGGAGGCGACTCGCGGCAGCCGTAATGAGAAGATCAAGCATAGATTCCTCTTAATGAGAGAGAGAGAGATAGTTTATCAGTGGCCTAGCTACGGGGGGTATGGGGGGCACGTGCCCCCCGTGATAATCCTGTGCCCCACAGGTGCCCCCCACTGGCCATTGCTGCCGTTTTATCTATAATGCTCTAATACGCACCACTGATCTAATCTTAGAATATAACCTTCTATGTGGCATCAGAGTGGCCTCTTTGCTCCGCTTGCCTAGTGCCCCCCCCCCATATGTCCCCCTATTGATAGATAACTAGCTACGCCACTGCTAGAAAAGCAATCCAGTCCTTTAACAACCCAAAAACTACGTAGAAAAAACAAATCATCTTACCCACAAGCCTCTGCGACCCTGTTAATGAGTTCGAGGCACTAACGAACCCTATCAATATAAGCTTTATAAAATATGCTACAAAACTATACCTACACTATTATTAACTTACAACTACTAACATTTAAAACTTAGATAACGTTACAGATCAAGAATTAATGGTCAGAGGTCAACAGGTAAGAGCGTGGGAAGGAAATAAGGGAAAGGTTAAGTGTTTCGAAGCAGTGTTAAGTTAATTGAGTAGTCCGGTACAAGCGACAGGCGACAGCGAGCCAGCGGAGGGGCGGGACGGGTCTGTAAGCAGCTGGGAGAAGGAAGAGGATGATTTTTGGCCAAACAACGCTTTAGGTTGTTGCTTTTCTTCATATTTCTGCAACGTAAGTTAAGTAAAGTGAGAAAGGGAGGGAGTGGGAGAGAGAGTGAGAGGAATGAGTTGGCAGTGGCGGATCTAGACGGCCACCCCAGATCTAAGTTAAGAGGTCTAAGGGGAAATTCAACCATTTATTTTTAATGGCTATGCCATGGCCACCCCACACTAGATGTGTCCAACCTTGGCCACCCTTGTCAACATTTTTTGGCGGCGCCACTGTGAGTGGGAGAGGAAGGAAGGGAGTGAGAGCTTACGTGTTATTTGAGGTTTAGTCCTCCATGCAAAGTAATGGCTGTTGCATCGTTATCTTTCTACCTTATATAACGTCAGATCAGCTATAGCCAGTGGCGTAGCTACGGGGAGGAACGTGCCCCCCCCCCTCATGAGACTCCGGTGCCCCCCCCCCCTTCATGAAGCTCCGGTGCCCCCCCCACTGTCCATGGCTGCCGTAATCTGCTTGGACCTGTGACTGACGATATGCCCTAATATCTTTCTCTGTGGCTTCAGAATACCCCTGAGCTAAGCTTGCCATAGTGCCCGCCTAGGGTGGTCCAAATAATTAAAATTCTTTATATTTTTGGTGCTCAATGTTTATTTGCTTCCTTTACATGAGAAAATAATTCAGGCCAAATTATAGGTAATTACAAATTCATTTAGGGTATGCACAAGTGGGTCGAAAATCCTGCTTTTCTTATGTTTTTGCCCCTCTATAAAATAATTATTCTTCCTTACATCAGATATACAGGATTTATTTGCTATATTTATTTGGTGGTGTTTATTTTATCCAAAATAGCTATTAGCTATGAGATTAACGTAAAGAACACATGATGTAAGAGAAACATACATTACAAAAGATTAGCCTTCTTTACGTTGGGATACTGACGTCGATGTGTGGCGACCACCTGAAGCAGGTACTGCTTTTGGTCTTCGCTTTTCGTAATTGAAGAGTTGTAGTCTTCGATAAGCTTCACAGCTCTTTCAGCCACATCATTCACCACCTGCATCTCCTGTAGAATTTCCCTTGACTGAAGGAAGTGTGAATCGTCATTCCATTGGCTGGGATCTTTGCAGACGAGTCCGGAATCCAGGAGCATGGTTTGAAAGAAGCGGTTAGTATTTGTGGATGCTAGGTCTTTAAGCTCCAACGATGAAATTTCCTCTTCTGTGACTTTCAGCTTCTTAGGACGTTCCTTTTTCTCTTCCTTCCCCTTCATTGATTGAAGAATTTCAAATTTTTCATCATATGAAACACTTTCACTGAAGAGAGCCAGAACTACTGACTCCTCACTCAAACACCACAGATGCCGCTGGAAAGCCTTTGTTGCTGCCGTTTCAACTGATTCATCTATTTACTCCCCATAGTAATGAAGTTGTTTGAGGAAAGATATATCATTGCTTGGAGCTTCAAACACTTCAGGAGCTTTGAATCACATTGGACAGGAGCAACAAAAAGAGATATGGTCTGAATAAACTTTTTCTCCTTGATGGTTAGCTGGAACTGGTGCTGAAACATGAATATCTGGAGAGAGTATAATGCCTTAGCCATCCAACGAGCATGGTGTACTGGACCAAGCTGTCCAAAACGAATCCCTCGGTGAGGAGTCCCACCCAAAAATATCACACAAAGCTCCATAAGTCGGAGGTAATCGTGACGGGGCTGAGTCTGTTTGAGAGCTTTCATGTAGTAGTCGAAAACTTTTTGCACCCATTCAGAATTTTCCTTCAATACTGCAGCGATATGCCCGTTAGTCTTTCCCGTCTTGAACTCCAGCTGCTTGATTTGATGCCACAGATTTTTAAACCTCTAGAACAACAGAGCATCTGAACCACTGGATGACCCATGAAGGGTTTTGAAGACATCTTTAAGAACAATCTACAAGATATGGTGTCTGCATGGAGGGTATAGGAGGTTTCTTCTCAACCTCTCTTCAATCAAGGTACAAGCTCCACGAACATGACCAGTGTTGGTGGCAGTGGTGTCAAAGCACATGGCGACAACCCGGTTATCGACATTCCATTCTTTCAGAGTATCCACCACAGCACTAGCTTGCACCACTCCCGTTTCTGATGATAGGTGTGGTACGCCCAATAATTGGACATTCCCTACTGAAGAAGATATACCTTTCCCCGAGATCAGCATTGAGAGATGTTCAACAGATTCCTCTCCTGTTAGAGATGGAAGGATCTTACCATCCCAATGAACCACTATTCCAGTCTTGGCTCCCGAGGATATGAGAGTTTGCTTCACAGAAGCAGTGTGATCTCTACGATATTGGATGCGGGCTCTCCTGACTGAGGAACGGCTGATAGGCAGCTCACAAATGTTCCTTCCAAGTTCTGCTGCAGTAGCTGCCACAATGCGAACGGTTTTTCGGTCACTTGTATTGGTTATATCCAAGGAAGCAGCAAGATGACCGGAAACTAGGTTTTCAGATTTGTTTTCAGATAATACATGAGAAGTAGCAGTTGATGGGCCAGGAACCTTAAAATCTGGATCCATTTCGACTCGAGGCATCTTTTGATATGAAAAGTGTCCTTCATCTTCATCAGAGCTGCTACTTGATTCTAACTGAACAGTCTGTAGATCTTCATGCATCCGCTTTTTTTCCCTTTCCTTTCTCATTTCTGCTTACTCCTTCTGGTATATTTGCTTCATTTCTTTCTTAGCAATCACTTTGTCGGGTTGTCCCATGTGAAACTTGCGTTCTCCCTGTTGATCCTCCAAGAAAACCAGGTCTTCCTTCAGCAGAATCAGATTTTCTGCATCATGATGCTTGATATTGAAGAGATGGATCAAGTTTTTTGATAATTTTTCTTCTTTCTGTGCCTGACCCTTCCTGGTAGATCTTTTCTTCAATTTCTCCCAGGTAATCAGGATTTCCTCTAGGGTTCGTTTGATATTGCGCTCCTCTTGCGTGGGGATGCGAGCCATTCTCCATATATCTATTTTTCCTTCACCGCTATACTGATGCTATACTGATGGGGGTCTGGTCAGGGTTGTGCCCTGCTACTGGTAACATGTAACCCAGTACAATCAGTCACATGGTCGGATCGTCGGCGACTAAACCGGCTCCCCCACTGGTTCTACTAGTGAGGAGGGTGTGCTGGACACCCAGATGGACTAAAAATAAGACCATCTTTAAGGGCAGATGAGCTCACTATTGAGTCAATAGCCATCGAGCCCCAGCTATGGGTAAAATAGTGGGCAGCCTGGGGTTAATCCCTACAGGGGGTTCTGGGTCCCTGGCCACGGTGAGCAGTAAGGCCAATCCTTGACATAGATTGGTTGGGGGGGGGTTTGCAACCCCTCCCTGTAAAAACCAAATCTAGCCACTAACATTCTAAGTGGTAGAGGCCGGGGGCGTGATAATCGCGCCCTCGACCCGGTTTTGCCGGGGGGCCCGACCATGCAGACACCTCCAATGCCGACGCATGGGAGGGGTCTGCCTATGACGTGTGCGGGGCAAAGCCCTCGGGAATCCCGCACTCTAAATCAAGTGGTAGGGCCCCCTAGCCCAACTTTTTCTTATGGGGGTGGCCGGGGCGGTGCAGAAGCGGCGCCTGCCCGTCGAATCACTCCTGGGATCAACCTGCGGAGGGTTCTTTGTGTGGGTTCGTGGAACGTTCTGAGCCTCTCAGACGATCATCGACTACCTCTCCTATCGGGCGAGCTCAGTAGGCTAAGGGTGGATATAGTGGGACTCTCTGAGACGAGGAGGCCTGGCAGTGGCGAGACTAGCAGTGGGGGTTACACCTACTACTGGTCCGGCATGAACAATGGTCACCGTGTACGGGGAGTAGCTATAGGCATCTCCAGCAAGCTGCAGCCGTCAGTTGTTGAGGTTACTCCGGTTGATGCGCGTATAATGCGGGTGAGGATGAAACACACTCTGGGTTTCATGTCTCTTGTTGCAATGTACGCTCCTACCGAGAACCGTAAAACTGATAAGAAGGAGATGCTCTACGCCAAACTCGACTCTGTTTTAGACCAGTGTCCTCCTCGGGACACACTCATTGTCTTCGGCGACTTCAATGCTACTACTGGCACTGTGAGAGATGGCTACGAGTTATGTGTTGGTCCCCATGGCTCCCGTACCAGAAACACCAACAGTTCTCTGCTTCTGAACTTTGCAAGATCCAGAAGGTTGAGAATTGCAGGTTCTTGGTATCAGAGGGCAGAGCTGCACCGCTGGACATGGTATAGTAATGCCGGAGGGGTAGCTAAGGAGATCGACCACATCCTCGTTAGTACTCGTTGGAGGGTCCTCCAGAACTGCAGGGTTTACCGGAGTGCTGAGTTCTTTGGAACAGATCACAGACTTGTTGTTGCTACACTTAAGCTTCATGTCAAGTCCAGAAGAATCTCATGAGGTAACCATACTGTGTTTCATCTTGAGAAACTGAAGGACTTGACATGTGTTCATGAGTATGCGGTGGCAGTCTCAAATCGGTTTGATGTGCTCGGTGCTCTCGGGGACCCTGTAGAACTGTGGGAAACTTTCAAACGTGAAACTCTACAGGCTGCCAAGGAGTGTATTGGGGAGCGCCCGAGGTCAAGGCGTGGTTTTGTCTCGACAGAGACGCTGGAGAAAATCGAGGAGAGTCGCGCTGCCAGGCTGGCTGGGAACCGGGACCAGCACAGGGCTTTGTCACGCCGGACTAGAACCCTCCTGAGGAGAGACAAGGAGAGTTATGTCAGGAGTCTCGCTGAGGATGTCGAGGGTCATTTGAACGCTAATGACCTCCGACCCGCCTACCGAGCCCTGAAGAAGCTCCGTTCCAAGTCTCCTTCTCTGGCGAGTGCTATTCGAACAGCAGATGGGCGCCTCGTGTCGGACATGGATGGGCAGATAGCTCGATGGGCTGAGTACTTTGGGCAGTTGTTCACGGTGGACCCTCCAACTGAGCAGCTTCACACCACTGGGTTACAGGCAATGGATGCCGATCCTCCCATTGACGAAACCGCACCCTCTCTTGACGATGTCAGAGAGGCTGTAGCAAAGTTGAGGGGTGGAAAGGCAGCTGGTGTTTGTAATATCAGCGCGGAGCTCCTCAAAGCTGGGGGTGAGGCCATGATCCGCGGGTGGGCGCATGGGCGCCCACAAGGCTCGTGGCTGGAGCAAGTTGATGTTTCTTGTCGAGAGCTGCTTGGTATCGGAAAGGAGCCTGCATGGGAACTCGCGCGTGGTGACCCCCAGGAGTGGCGTCGTAGGGTGGGCGAGGCGACGCGCCCCCCGGCGTATGCCCCCAATGATTGATTGATATACTGATGCACTCCTTTTTTGTGAGAATTGGTGTGCTCAGCTTCAGGTGATGGAAAAGACATTGAAAAACTTGTCTAAGAGTAGGCAGACGTAACTTTGGGATGAATTCAATCGTGTTTCCTATGAGGTAGATAGCTGTCTCCTTACGTAATGCAGTCGCCATTATTTCATTCTGTAGGGAAACATAATTTGGTGAAATACACATGACATACAACTATAGTGAATAAGTAATATAAAACAAACATAATATACGTGAATAATGTACATATTCAAGGGAATCAGTATGCGAGATAGATCAGCCTCATAAGTACATGAACTGAACATCACAGGACACACCTTATGGACTACACTAGCAGTGGTGTCAAACTCAATCCTTCCCAAGGGCCACATTTCAATTTAGTTGATGGTTTGAGGGCCAAGTCTACTTAAATCTTAACGAAATCACAGTAGGTATAAATTAGGTTAGCTTTTGGATAAAAAATTAATGATAAAATTGAATCCCTCTCATAAAAGCATTGGGAAAACCTAGGTTTCATTAAAACAAATAATGAAGATAGGTTACTTTAATAAAAATAAAAATAGGTTAGGTAAGGCTTGGTTGAATTAGGTAAGGCAAGGCAGGGTTACGTTAGAATAGGCAATGATTGCAGTGGAAAGTTTAATTTATTGCATGTGTAAGGTTATTTTCTGACTGACTATCAACATCCTCTGCTATCAATCTCAACGGTGAATACTCACTCTTAACATCTTCGTTCCCATTCATTATAAGCTACAATAACCAATGACATCAAATAAATGTAGAAAAGCTAAGATAAAACCGGTTACCCAAGCATTTACTCACCAGAAATTGTGAAATTGGGCCACCAGTTGCACACCTCTGGACTACAGCATTGGTGCCAGAAGACTGAACTAGTGAGCTATACTATACAGTTGCCATATTGCAGGATAGCCTAACAGAGCTGCCAAGATATATTTTCCTCTGTGACAACTGAGGGAATTTTTATTAATACCAAGCTCCTACTTTAGGGCATGAATTTCGGCTGACGTGTGCATACCCTAAATATTCATTGATTTGAGAAAAATTTAACCTCAAAAGTTTGTTTATCCAGTGGATATGTTTGAGCAATGAGCACTGAAAAAAATTCGATACAAAAATTACCCATTTTGGACCATACACAGCTGTGCCCTCCAGGAGCCCCCCCATTGATAGATACCTAGCTACGCCACTAAAGTGTATATAGATGAAATTTCCCACCCCTCCCCTTACACATAATACTCATGCCACCCAACCCTCACTTCCTTTACTACTTATATGAATTGTCGTAAAGTTAAGCGCCGCTACTACAGCTTTACGTCCGCCCGCTTATCTCTTTTACCTCTTTAAATATTATTCATTGTATTGAAAGGCAAGGCAAAGAACACAGCAGGGTGAGATAAGCCGGTCAGATCCATAAAGTGGAGGTCGTAAAGTATGTAAGATGACCCGCCCCGTAGCCCGCAGTACTTCCCGTCTCGCTGCCCCCTACAGGAACCGCCTCCATTTCTCTTGTAGCGGCCATGAAGGTGCTGGTAAACTTTTGGAAAATAGTATAAATAGGAATTAGTATGAGCTTGAGTGGATAAATGCCTCCGTGTATTATTTTATTTTTTACTTGCACTTTTATTAGTACTTAAGTTCATTTCCTCTTTTTTTATGTATGTATATTTTGCTTAGTTTTTGACATCTATGCCTTAAGGCGAAATAAAATTATGAATACTATAATACTATTGTTTTTATTATTATTAGAAGAAGATTAACATAACTGAAGAAAAGAAGGAAGGAAGGAAGAGAGGGATTGATGAAAGAATAGGAAGAGAACAAGGATTGCAAGAACAAGCATGGAGTAAAGAAGGGGAGGAGAACAAGGTCGGATGAAGAGTAGCTAATTTGATGAATAGATGGAGAAAATAATTTTGGATAATACCGTCTTATATCTTTCAAATAGAAAGGAACTATTCCTTTATCTAATTTCATCAGTTATCAAGTATTGCAATATCACTTCTTTTTTTGAACTATCATAAGGCCTCACAAATGTTAACTATATAATGTTAACTCATAAATGTCAACTATAAGGACTAAAACGTTAACTATAGGGAGCATAAAAACTGATAAATGTTAACTATAGAATGTTAACTCATAAATATTAACTACATAAGGACTCTAAAATGTTAACTACAGGAGCCTCTATAGTCTTACTTTCACCTCGAATAGGAATATGACCTCAAACCTTATCAACATATCACTAATGAGCCAAGACAAGACATGTAACTGCCAGGTGTTTTGTTATGGTGGCTTATAGCTTGTTGTCCTCGTAGTCACCGTGGTAGGATTGGTTGTAAGTAGCGTGGCGGTATAGGCCTGAGCGGTGAGTGGCGGAAGGCACGTGTTGCGTGGTTCGGTGAATCACGACCTTATGGACGTGCCTAGTCGTGTAACGTTGCGTGTGTGTGTTCGGGAGGAAGAATACACTTGTGTTGTATTTTTATGTGTAATTAATGATGAGTTATTGGTACAAAATCAGCTGCCTCAAAGACGTTAAGCACAGAGACCACGTCTGACCCCGGCTGCAACACTGAGATAACTACTTTACCTGGCGGCTGACCCACGCTCATCTTGTCCGCAAGTGGGCGCCGCTAGAGGTCAGTAGAACGCTTGTGTTGTTGATAGATAACTTCCGCTCTCTAGGCTTGCAGTTTGTCACGTACCGCGGCATGAATTTTGCTAAAGACGTGCAACTGAGTCTTAGCATAATCATCCACTGAGTACAAGGGTGCGGGGTGCCGGAACTGTGTGTGTGAGCCTTGCGCACTCAAAACAAGTACAAAAACTAATAATAATTAATATTAAAACATGAGCCGGTGTATGCGGCAGATAGGGCAAAAGAAAGGTTGAGAACCTAGTGACTGTTAGCCGATCTAAGTTTTTGTCGATAGTTCAGAGTTTGCTGAGATTCAGTGCCAGAGTCATTGTGATCAAGCGGAGACTCGTCATCGGTCACGGCACCAGGACGAGGCGCATTATTTGTTCTGAGGCTATCAACATGAACAACTTGAGTGGTATTTTGAAGAGGATCTAAGATTCTGAATTTGTGACCATGAAGTTTATCAACCACTAGATAAGGACCTGTAAATTTAGCAACGCGCTTCGAAAGGCGTTCAGGGGTAGTTCGCATGAATGTGTCACCAACGTCAATAGTGACAGGCTGAGCACGCTTGTGTTGTTGATAGATAACTTCAGCTCTCGAGGCTTGCAGTTTGTCACGTACCGCGGCATGAATTTTACTAAGGACGTGCAACTGAGTCTTAGCATAATCATCCACCGAGTACAAGGGTGCGGGGTGCTGAGCGAGTAAGTCGTAAGGAAGACGTTTTTCGTGCCCGTAGACAATGTTGTGTGGTGTCTTGCCAGTAGCACTGTTTGTGGCACCATTAATGAAAGCTGCTACTTTAGGCAACCAATCTTCCCAAGCCTCATGAATAGAGCCAACCACATGTCGCAGAATCTCAAGAATTTTCCTTTTAACACGCTCAACCAAACCATTTGAGGCCACGTGGTAGATGACCGTGAAAGTTTGAGTAATGTCATACTGGCGACAAATCGCTTCCAGGACTCCATTCTTGAATTTTGTCCCATTATCAGACACAATCACTCGAGGTGTTGTGTAGGGACAGAAAACATGCGTCACTAAGGCATGAGCAACTGCATCCGCAGACTTATTAGGTAGTGGTGCCATGACGACAAAGCGATCAATGCAGACAAGAACATACGTAGAGCCTTGATGGCTACGAGGAAGCTGCAGAAGATATATCGCTATGGTGTCCCATGGGCCATCAGGGGTTGGGTACTCCAGGATAGGGGCTGGTTTATTCACAGCACCTTTGTGTTGTGCGCAGGAAAGGCACTGTGCGACGTGACGCTCAACGTCGATTCGCATAGTTTGCCAGTAATATTTATGTCGGGCAGCAGCTAGACATCTATCGCGACCAGGGTGGCCAGCATGAGGAACGTCATGGAGCATGTGAAGCACAACGTCCTTATAAACATTAGGAATGACTAACTTGTGAACACGTCTCTGCGCAATCACAGTGTCATGAAGTAAAACACCATCATCAGACAATGAGAATTCAGACAAAGGCAGGGGCATGCGTGGAAGAGTGGAATCATCGCCGGATTCGAGGGCATAGATGACTTTAGACCACTGGTCGTCTTTACGTTGTTCCACACGTAACTGATCAAGGGACAGGCTTGGAAGTAAAGCAACAGGAGCTACAGGTATACTATTACGCGACAATGAATCAGCAACAACATTAAAGCGTCCTGGCAAGTACTTGAATGTTGGCGAAAACTCGAGTATCGTCAGATACCAACGAGCGACGCTCCCATTGAGGTTTTTACCCATGAATATGTCAGTCACAGGTACGTGATCGGTGAAAACTTGACTACGGTAGCCAAAGATAATGTCCCTGAAATGCTTGAAAGCCCTGACCATGGCAAGGGCTTCGAGATGTGTGACTGAGTAGCGAGATTCAGCATCGTTCAAGACGCGACTGGCAAACGCAATGACATGATTCTTACCTCTGTCATCTGACTGCATAAGAACAGCACCAAGGCCGAGAGCAGATGCGTCCGTGCAGAGAAAGAATGGCTCAGAAAAGTCTGGAAAGTTACGACCAGGAGCACTGCATAAGGCATGTTTTAAAGCATTGAAACTCTGTTCTTGTGCTGGGCTCCATTGAAAAGGAGCATCCTTCTTCAAGAGTCTGTTTAAAGGGGGACGCTACTGACGAAAAACCTTTTATGAAGGAGCGATAGTAGCCCGCAAGACCAAGAAAAGAGCGTACTTTTTCCGTAGACTTTGGCGTAGGGAAATTTTTTACCGCTCTAACTTTAGTGTCTACCGTGTGAATACCATCCCGATCTAAGACATGACCAAGGAACTGGATTCGAGATTTCAGTAATTCACACTTTGCAAGTTTTACTTTGAGACCTGCTTCATGCAGTTTTCCGATCACTGCTTTGAGTTGAGAGAAATGAGTCGCCATATCTTTGCTAACGATAATTTTATTGTCCAAATAAGCGAAAACACTTTTACCTAGCATGCCTGAAAACAAGGAATTGATCATTCTTTGAAAGGTAGGAGGTGCATTTTTCAATCCAAAGGGCATACGTAGCCCGTACGGGGTTACGTATGCCCTTTTTTGTAATGCCCGGACGGGGTAGAGAATGCAGTGACTTCACGAGAGTGCTCGTCATGAGGCACTTGCCAATAGCCTGAAACTAGGTCGAGGCTAGAGAAAATAGGGTTATTACGTCCAATGCCTTGTAAAAGGTCACATAAGAGAGGCAGAGGATAATGATCCGAAACCGTTACATCATTGACCCGACGAAAGTCAATGACTTGTCGCCATGACGCGTCTTTCTTTGGGACGAGGAACAAAGGTGAGTTCCAAGGAGACTGGGATTCCTGAATAACACCTTGCTCGCACATGTCGTGTATCATGTCATCAACTATAGCTCTTTGGCTATGAGGCAACCTGTAGGAAGGTGTGTACAAAGGATTTGTATCAGGCTGTAAGTGTATGACGTGAGACGCATGATCTGTAACTCCTAAACGCTCATTAGTCAGCACTATAACCTGGCGAAATTGTGCAAGAGTTTGAAGGAGTTCATCTTTGCCGTCAGGATAGTCAGTAGCGCGTACAAAAGGCTTAAGACGCTCAACAATGTCAGCCTGTGAAGCCTGAGAAGACTCATCCTGCATGGCCGAAATAGAAGCCATAGGAAGTAGTGGTGGGCTGTCCTGAACAGGATTATCGTAAACCTGAAAATTGCTCATGAAAGTACCATTTTTAACTGTAATTGATGCACCCGCCCTACTGGCCAAACTGAGTGCAGAAGACTTGATTGCACAAGAAGCCCGGTACCATCTGCCATGCTTGCTCTCTTTATACAACAGAGCTGGAGAAACAAAAACATATGAAGAGTCTGGTGTGGACAAAATGAATCATGGCCTTGCATTTGCTGAGCTGGTATCTTATATTGAAGATACTCGCATGGACAGTCTAGTGGCACCCATCTTCAAACTCAGCGACCTGGTCGATCTGTACACAACAAGGTTAGAACAACTTGGAACTGATGTTGCAGGACGCGTCCACTCCACTGACCTCAAAAAGAGAGTACTGGCCTACTTTCCAGACATGGAAGCTCACAAGCAAGGCCGAGATGTAGTCCTCATTTCACACGAAGATGTTGGACAAGCACTGAGGAAAGCATGTGAGCATGATGCTGATGGTGATGCTGTTCATCTTGCCAGGGCTGCGAACATAGTGAGGAGAGACATGTTCAAGATGAAAAACCAGTTTGGTGGTTCCTTTGAACCCAACAGCCAGGAAGATTATGTTCCAGTGTCTCTGTTAGCGTTAGTTGCTATGGTGTTGAATGGGCCAAACATCAAGGCACAGTCAAGCTCTTCAACAATGCCCCAGCCAGTGCTCACGATCTCCCAGCTACTGATGTCCAACAGCATGGTACGACGTCGGGAGAATCAGCAGGCCCCATGTACAACAAGGCACAACCAAGGAAGGGAAACACCTCTGCCCATCTACTTGGGTGTGATGGTCCACACGAAGACTCGCAAACGTGAACTGGTGGACCGTTTGTATGATCTGGGACTGAGTATTTCCTATGACCGGGTGCTGGCCATCTCAACTGAGCTTGGCGACAAGATCTGCCATTACTACAAGATGGAGAAAGCAGTTTGTCCTCCTGAGCTGAAAGGTGGTCTCTTCACGACTGCTGCAGTTGATAACATTGACCACAACCCCAGCTCAACCAGTGCGCACGACTCATTCCATGGAACTGGAATATCGCTGTTCCAACACCCAGACAACGACTTCAGTGGAGCTTCCCGGGCTGTTGCCCACACCCATCGTGATGCTGCTGGTGCCAAGAAGATGTCAGCATCTCTCCCCGAGACCTACACCAATGTACCTCCTGTTGCTCTTCCAAGGCAACACCCACCGGTGCCAAAGCAAGAAGGTCCAAACCGAGCAGACTGTCAGCTCATATCTCAAGTAGATGCAACCACTGGAGCGATTTGTGGTCCTGCTGTACGATCGCACCAGCACAGAGGAGGGTATGAACCAGGCAGGGAAACAGCTGTTCAGCAAGAAAGGCAGAGATATTGATGGTCTGACTCCTACACAGGCTGCACTCATCCAACACACCAAGAGAGCTGTCTACCAGGCTGGTCACTGTTGGGCCCAAATGATGACCCCTGCTCCAGAGCTTCCGTCACCAAGTGAATGGGGCTGGAACAAGAAACCTGGTGGTGGATGGAGTATAACCTGGACGACCCTACCAGAAGCATCAGAAGCTTGCAGGGAACTCTTGCGATGTGGCTGCAAGAACGGCTGCAGAGGACGCTGCAAATGCCAGAAGGCGGCTCTTCAGTGTACAGCTCTTTGTCAGTGCGGTGGACAGTGCTCTGAGTGACGCGGCTCACAGAGAATAGTTCATTACTGTTTGGACACAATTTCCATCCCATTGACTTGCTATAATAAGCTATTGTGTGTACCTCTGCTACCTACAAAAACAGAAGAAATAATTCTGGGATGTTTGACGCACTTGACGAAGTGGTCCTGATTTCAAAATCGTAACATGACGTAAAAATGATAATTCGTATTTTTTAGCTCAAATTAGTAATTATTTGCCATTTCAACTGTTATGTGGACAGTAAAATTACTGATGTATGATTTATAATACAAAGGAAAAACATTCCCACCCCTAGAATTGATTTAACCTACAATATCAAAGAATTTCAAATAAGCGATGGCGGCCATCTTGAAAATGGCCGCCATTTTTGTCACAGGTCGAATCTGAGATGGCCCTCAATCTAAAAATCACCTCTGAGGCATAGTCTACCTGCGGACCAAATTCCATGCTTGTTTCATCAAACCCACAATACTTTCACCTATCTGCAGTACTATGTAGGGCTTGGGGCGCGATGACGATGACGAGGTCGTGGGCAGGAATGGAACCGCAGGGAACGGCATGCTGGAGACGTCTGAAGAAGGCACTGCAGGAGGCGAAGCACTGGCGTGCAAGGAAGGCCAAACAGTAGACAGAAGCTAGCCAACGGAGGACGGCGTGGCTGGACAGCAGAGCACAGCAGCAGGCGATGTAGTTGGAGCCGAAGTAGGGCTGCGAGGCTAGACAGCAGGACTGGAACCGGCAGGAGCAAACCGAAGGGAACAGCACAGGCGTCGTGGATGGGAGGTCAAATGCGGGAGACGACGACAGGTAGTTGCAGCCAATATTAAGCGGCACAGGACAGCAACAATCGTGTAAGTGGCCACGAGGTCCCTCGTGGCTCGACCAGCAACACACACAGAGATGAAAAGGCAACACACGAACCAAGACCACCGGTGACTGCCGCCAATGTTATGGTGGCTTATAGCTTGTTGTTCTCGTAGTCACCGTGGTAGGATTGGTTGTAGGTAGCGTGGCGGTATAGGCCTGTGCGGTGAGTGGCGGAAGGCACGTGCTGCGTGGTTCGGTGAATCACGCCCTGATGGACGTGCCTGGTCGTGTAACGTTGCGTGTGTGTGTTCGGGAGGATAAATACTAATGTGTTGTATCTTTATGTGTAATTAATGATGAATTATTGGTACAAAATCAGCTGCCGCCAAGACGTTAAGCACTGAGACCACGTCTGACCCCGGCGGCAACACTGAGAGAACTACTTGACCTGGTGGCTGACCCACACTCACCTTGTCAGCAAGTGGGCGCCGCTAGAGGTCACTACTTGTGTTACAAACATAGAGGCGCCAAACTTAAAGTATAAATAGTTGCCTATTACAGTTTCATGCCTCAATTACTACCTTCCGTATAGCGTAGTAGATGACCGGATAAGAGGGCGGGCTTCTAATTAGGCCCACA
>JACEEZ010018602.1:22500-25432 GCA_016584305.1 Chionoecetes opilio
TGAAAGCACACAATCGCCGCAATCCATGAACATAATTGCTCTCCTAAGCCATGTGCCCTTTAGCTTGGTCAAAAGTCGATTATGGGGAACTGTATCGAAGGCTTTCTGAAAATCAAGGTATATTACCTCCGAGGGAATTTTAGAGTCCCAGTTTGAATAAAAGCCCTAAACAAAGACAAGTAGGGTGGTTAAGCAGGAGCTTTATTCGAAATCCATGCGGGAGTTTAATATTGAGTTATTTTCATCGAGAAAAGGACACTATTTTATAATGCAATAGTTTCTCAAATAGTTTACAATCACAGGCACGTTAGACTAATTGGGCGATATTATGCGGTCTCTTACTCCCTTTCTTGAAGAGCGGAGTGTAACATTAGCTAAAATTTCCACATACTAGGAAAATTTTTCGTCCTATTAGCGATTTATGAGGAGTAATCTTTGGCTGGAGCGAAAGTGACTGTGACATTCGCGAAGTAATCGCGGCGAAATTTGTCCACCCACGGATTTTGCCTGGTGTCAAGTTGCTGCAAAAATACTTTGATACTTCGTCTACGGTTATCTCTCCTATTTCCAATCTGTCACTTTCGAGTCCGGCATATATGTATGGTTCTGGTAATGGAGACTCGTCTTCTTTAATAAATACCACATTTAAGGAATCATTGAGTACGAATGCCATGCTCTTATTATCATTTACAAAGATGTTGTTTTTATATTTCAGTGGCCCAATACCTGTTTTGACGTTTGTCTTACTTCGAAACGAATTGAAAGAACCTTTCGGTTTGATTTGGATTCCTTTGCAATTTTTTCTTCGTGCTCGCGCTTTTTAGTCTTAATAATCCCTTGCAACGACGTTTTACGTCATTATATCTCTAGAACGCAGTCCGCATTTGATCGTTGTAACCTTATACGCTCGGCGCTTTCTGCCAATGATTTGTTGCAATCTCATTACTCATCCAACTGGGTCTGTTATGTTATTCAGACGTTTCTTACCATGGGAACATGTTGTTTATACCACTGATTGGAGTTTATTTGTGAATTAAATAAAATGTTTTCGGCGTTATTACCGTTTAGTAGGTCATCCAATCAACTTCGCTACGTACCCTGCTGATCTAGTGAATCCGCTTTATTATCATGGGAACTAATAACCGAGTTTCTTGTGATGCTACATTGCAATTTATGCCGCATCTGATTAACCTGTGATCACTGTTTGCCAAATGTTCACCTATATCGCAGTAATCAATCAGATCAATGTCGGTAGTGAAAACTAAATCTAGGATACTATTATCCCTTGTAGGCTCACGGACCACCTGATTTAAATATACTTCGTTCACCATATCAAGCAATCGCATACCTTCTCTATCAGCAGAATTATTATTCCAGTTTATACGAGGTAGGTTAGAATCTCCACAAATAATTGTATCGTTATTATTGTTCACAACTGACTTAGGAAGGAGTACAAGAGGAGTAGGAGGAAACCGAGATGAGTGTCTTGATTTCCCCCACACGACACAAGACTCACTTTCATCTCCTCTTCCTCCTCCTCTTCCTCCTCCTCCTCCTCCTACTTCTCCTTCCTCCTCCTCCTTCTCCTTCAACCCAGCATCGGTCGTGTTGGGGGGGGGGTAGGAAGAGGAGGAGGAGGAGGAGGAGGAGGGAGGAGGAGGAGGAGGAGGAGGAGGAGGAGGTATAGGTAGGGGGTGGGGGGGGCAGGTATCCCAATTTATCCCACACACAGGTTAAAAAAAAAAAAAAAAAAATTAAGCTGGATGTGTTTGTTATCGCTGCAATTTTGTTTCTCTTTTACGGATGTGCAATTAAAAAGATTTGACTCTGTGCCCCTCAATATCTCTCTCTCTCTCTCTCTCTCTCTCTTTCTCTTCTCTCTTTCTCTTTCTCTCTCTCTCTCTCTCTCTCTCTCTCTCTCTCTCTCTCTCTCTCTCTCTCTCTCTCTCTCTCTCTCTCTCTCTCTCTCTCTCTCTCTCTCTCTCTCTCTCTCTCTCTCTCTCTAAGGTCTTTCTCTTGTTTAATTTTTGTAACTGTACTCGTTATTTTATGGGGGGAGGAAGGGAATTTTCCATTGTTTATTTTTATATTTTTTTTTTGAGGGGTTGTAATGTTTAAAGTTGTTGTTATTGTTGTTGTTAGTCATGATGGTAATTATGATAAAAATGCTGATAACAAAATACGTATAATTATTATCATCATTATTACTTTTCTTTCTATTGTTATGCTTATAATTATAATTACTGCTACTACTACTACTTCTACAACTACTACTATTACTACTACTACTACTACTACTACTGCACTACTACTACTACTGCACTACTACTACTACTACTACTACTACTACTACTGCTGCACTATTACTACTACTACTACTACTCCACTATTATTACTACTATTACTACTACTATCACTTCAACTAATAGTAATGCTTCTTAGCTTTACTTGACAAACTGAAACCAAGAGAGAGAGAGAGAGAGAGAGAGAGAGAGAGAGAGAGAGAGAGAGAGAGAGAGAGAGAGAGAGAGAGAGAGAGAGAGAGAGAGAGAGAGAGAGAGAGAGAGGAGAGAGAGAGGAGAGAGAGAGAGAATGAGAGAGAAGAGAGAGGACGAGAGAGAGAGAGAGAGAGAGAGAGAGAGAGAGAGAGAGAGAGAGAGAGAGAGAGAGAGAGAGAGAGAGAGAGAGAGAGAATATAATATTGTTCAGAGTAAGCCTACGAACTAAACTATTTATGGTCTCATTGCCAATGTTCTTTTCCCCACATCCTCCCCTTCCTCCTCTCCCCTCATATCCTCCTCTTGGGCTTTCTCCTTCTCTCTCTCTCTCCCTCTTCTCTCTTCCTTTCTCTCTCCTTCATCTCTCTCTCTCTTCTCTCTCTTCTCTCTCTCTTTTCTCTCTCTCCAAACTTCTCCCTCCCTTCCCCTCTCTC
>JACEEZ010018603.1:0-24263 GCA_016584305.1 Chionoecetes opilio
ATACAAGTACTTTTACTTATCAGATTGCTATAAACCCATAAAATGTAGTGTTTCAATGATTTAGCTATTACGGTGTTATACTGTTTTCAAATAGTTTCTTGTAGACTTTAGGATTTGTATAATATGTTCAAGTAGTTTTACCTTATTTTCATGTTTTGCTATAAACCCTTAAACATGAAAAAAAAAAGTAGTTTTCAATGTTGATAGTTACTATTTATCGGTGATTACGTATAGCTGTTCTCCTACAAATTGAAGTATAAATCCTTTTCTTAGAATATTTGCACCTATAAGTAGCTTACATTACATTAGCTATTAAATAGAAGAGTAGGAGGTTATTTATTGAGATATAACGGTATATTGCAAGCGTTTTTCATAGTTTCCTGTAAACTGTAGCGTTATTGTATATATACAAGTAGTTTTACTTATCATATTGCTATAAACTCATAAAATGTAGTGTTTTCAATGATATTAGCTAATTATCGTGATATATAGCTTTTTCCTACAAATTGAAATAACAATCCTTTTTTTCGAATAATTTGCACCTATAAGTAGCTTACATTACATTAAGCTAATAAATATAAGAGTAAGAGGTTATTCATTGTGATATAAAGGTATATTGCACGCGTTTTTCATAGTTTCTTGTAAACTGTAGCGTTATTGTATATATACAAGTAGTTTTACTTATCATATTGCTATAAACCCATAAAATGTAGTGTTTTCAATGATATTAGCTATTTATTGGTATTTATAGCTGTTTTTCTACAAATTGAAGTATACAATCCTTTTTTAGAATAATTTGCACCTATAAGTAGCTACATTACATTAAGCTTAAATAGAGAGTAGAGGTTATTTATTGTGATATAACGGTATATTGCAAGCGTTTTTCATAGTTTCTTTGTAAACTGAAGCGTTATTGTATATATACAAGTAGCTTTTACTTATCAGATTGCTATAAACCCATAAAATGTAGTGTTTTTCAATGATATTAGCTATTTATCGGTGATATATAGCTGTTTTCCTACAAATTGAAGTATAAAATCTTCTTTTTTAGAATAATTTGCACCTATATAGTAGCTTACATTACATTAAGCTATTAAATATAAGAGTAAGAGGTTATTATTGTGATATAAAGGTATATTGCAAGCGTTTTTCATAGTTTCTTGTAAACTGTAGCGTTATTGTATATATACAAGTAGTTTTACTTATATATTGCTATAAACCCATAAAATGTAGTGTTTTTCAATGATTTTAGATAGTTTCATTGATATATAGCTGTTTTCCTACAAATTGAAGTATAAAATCCTCTTTTTAGAATAATTTGCACCTATAAGTAGCTTACATTACATTAAGCTAATAAATAGAAGAGTAAGAAGTTATTTATTGTGATATAAAGGTATATTACAAGCGTTTTTCATAGTTTCTTGTAAACTGTAGCGTTATTGTATATATACAAGTAGTTTTACTTATCATATTGCTATAAACCTATAAAATGTAGTGTTTTCAATGATATTAGCTATTTATTGGAGATTTATAGCTGTTTTTCTACAAATTGAAGTATACCATCCTTTTTTTAGAATAATTTGCACCTATAAGTAGCTTACATTACATTAAGCTAATAAATAGAAGAGTAAGAGGTTATTTATTGTGATATAACGGTATATTGCAAGCGTTTTTCATAGTTTCTTCTAAACTGTAGCGTTATTGTATATATACAAGTAGTTTTACTTATTATATTGCTATAAACCCATAAAATGTAGTGTTTTCAATGATTATAGCTAGTTATCAGTGATATATAGCTGTTTTCCTACAAATTGAAGTAAAAAATCCTCTTTTTAGAATAATTTGCACCTATAAGTAGCTTACATTACATTAAGCTATTAAATAGAAGAGTAAGAGGTTATTTATTGTGATATAACGGTATATTGCAATCGTTTTTCATAGTTTCTTCTAAACTGTAGTGTTATTGTATATACAAGTAGTTTTACTTATTATATTATTATAAACCCATAAAATGTAGTGTTTTCAATGATTTTACCTAGTTATCAGTTATATATAGCTGTTTTCCTGCAAATGGAAGTATAAAATCCTCTTTTTAGAATAATTTGGACCTATAAGTAGCTTACATTACATTAAGCTATTAAATAGAAGAGTAAGAGGTTATTTATTGTGATATAACGGTATAATGCATGCGTTTTTCATAGTTTCTTCTCAACTGTAGCGTTATTGTATATATACAAGTAGTTTTACTTATTATATTGCTATAAACCCATAAAATGTTGTGTTTTCAATGATTTTAGCTAGTTATCAGAGATATATAGCTGTTTTCCTACAAATTGAAGTATACAATCCTTTTTTTAGAATAATTTACACCTATAAGTATCTTACATTACATTAAGCTAATAAATAGAAGAATAAGAGGTTATTTATTGTGATACAACGGTATATTGCAAGCGTTTTTCATAGTTTCTTGTAAACTGAAGCGTTATTGTATATATACAAGTAGTTTTACTTATCAGATTGCTATAAACCCATAAAATGTAGTGTTTTCAATTATATTAGCTAATTATCGGTGATATATAGCTGTTTTCCTACAAATTGAGGTATACAATCCTTTTTTTCGAATAATTTTTAACTATAAGTAGCTTACATTACATTAAGCTAATAAATAGAAGAGTAAGAGGTTATTTATTGTGATATAACGGTATATTGCAAGCGTTTTCAAGTTTCTTGTAAACTGAAAGAGGTTATTGTATATATACAAGTTACTTTTACATATCAGATGCTATAAACCATAAAATGTAGTGTTTTTCAATGATATTAGTATTTATCGGTGATATATAGGTTGTTCCTACTAAATGATGTAATAAAAATCCTTTTTTAGAATAATTTGCACCGTAAGTAGCTTACATTACATTAAGCCAATAAATAGAAGAGTAAGGAGGTATTTAGGTGATTAACGGGAATTGCAAGGTTTTTATAGTTCTTGTAAACTGTAGCGTTATTGTATATATACAAGTAGTATACTATCATATTGCTTATAACCATAAAATGTAGGGTTTTCAATGATATAGCTATTTATCCCCCGCGTGATATATAGCTGTTTTCATACAAATTGAAGTATAAAATCCTCTTTTTGAATAATTTGCATCTATAAGTAAGCTTCTACGTAATTAAGCTATTAAAAGAAGTAGTAAGAGGTTATTTGTTGTGATAAACGTATATTGCACGCGTTTTTCATAGTTTCTTGTAAAAACTGAGCGTTTATGGAATATATTACAAGTAGTTTAGTATTCGTATTGCTATAAAGCCCATATAAATGTAGTGTTTTCAATGATTTTACCTAGTTATCAGTGATATTATAGCTGTTTCCTACAAATTGAAGTATAAAAATCTCTTTTAGAATAATTTGCACCTTATAAGTAGCTTATATTACATAAGCTATTAAATAGAAGAGTAAGAGGGTTATTTATTGTGATATAAAGGTATATTGCAATGTTTTTCAATAGTTTCTTGTAAACTGGTAGCATTAATTGTATTATATATAATTAGTTTTACTATCATATTGCTATAAACCCATACAAATGTTAGGTTTTCAATGATCTTAGCATTTATCGGGATATTAATAGCTGTTTTCCTACAAATTGAAGTATACAATCTGTTTTTAGAATAATTGGTGCACCGATTAAGTAGCTACATTTACATTATCATAATAAATAGAAGAGAAGAGGTTATTTATTGTGAGCTTATAACGGTATTATAGTCGCAAGCGTCTTTTATAGTTTCTTGTAAAACTTGTAGCGTTATTGTATATTTAAACAAGTAGTATTTACTTATTCATATTGCTATAAACCCATAAAATGTGTGTTTTCAAGATATAGCTAGTGTTATCGGTGATTTATAGCTGTTTTTCTACAAATTGAAGTATACGATCCTTTTTTTAGAATAATTTGCACCTATAAGTAGCTTACATTACATTAAGCTAATAAATAGAAGAGTAAGAGGTTATTTATTGTGATATAAAGGTATATAGCAAGCGTTTTTCGTAGTTTCTTGTAAACTGTAGCGTTATTGTATACTTTATATATATACAAGTAGTTTTACTTATCATATTGCTATAAACCCTTAAAATGTAGTGTAATGATATTAGCTATTTATCGGTGATATATAGCTGTTTTCCTACAAATTGAAGTATAAAATCCTCTTTTTAGAATAATTTGCACCTATAATAGTCGGTCAGCCCCGGTCCGAAATTTTGCTCACCGGTATCAAATTAGGGCGAGAATGCTAAGAGTGTTTTTTGAGAAGGTATAAATGCCTAGAGTTAGAAAACATGTGATAGCATTGTGGGGGTGGCAGCTTTATATGAGTTATCTCCCTTTTTCCAAAATGGCCGCCAAAATACACCCAATAATTATGAAATTTTTAAATTTCGTTTTATGGGCCTATCATGTAGAGCTTTTCTGGTGATTCCAACGGTATGCTTATTTGTTCCCTAGCTTCGATATTTGTCCCCCAAATCGGCTTTTCCTCTAGGGGAAGAACCACTTTTCCCCTGGCCTAGGGCAATTTTCTAAACGTGGTAAATCGGGAAGATGATCAGGTATAAAATGTATTTAGAATCCGCTTTTAAATACATATACCAATTCAATCGGATAATATTTATATACATATGTATGTACATATGTATATAAGTATATAGGTATATATGTACATAACTACGCTAATTACCTAAAACATTGAACACACCATTTATGAAATTAATCATCAACATCGTCGTCTTCGTCCGTGCTCTCTTCATCATCTGATGAACGATTCTCGCAGTCTGACAGTTTGCACATATCAGTGCACTTAAGTCCATTTGCCAGACAGACACACTTTGGCAGTGTACACATCCTTGAACATTTGCAGGCCAGTAGGGCCAAGATAGCCTCAGGTGCTGGCCGACCATCCATCCAATCCACTACCATTAATTCCTCAGCTACATCCATGTCAATTTTCCACCCTCTGCCAATGGGACTTGGTACACCTGGGTCTTGCTCAAGACATCTTCTCCATATTCCAGCCTGGTAGTTTGCCCTTTGTGCATGTTTGACTAAGCAGTCCCTGCAGGGTGGAAGCTGATGACTCTCTATCTCACCTTTCTTAACACAGAACAAGTGGTACCTGAGATTATTGACCTTAGTGAATGCTGCTTTGGGGACATAGAGGAGACATGTGAAACACTCTAGTTTGTCCATCAGTTCTGAGGAGAGGTCCCATTCCTGGCCCAACTGTGTAAATGTGTAAATGTGTTTCTGATTTCCCTGTTGTTGGTCACGAATTTTAGAGCACTTGCCTTCCCTTTACCTGCGAAAGCACTGGTAGTGTCACATCCAGTGTATGCATGTATACCAATAAGAGCTCTGCAGACATCTATGCCGATAGTGGCAGCGACTTTCCTGATGTCAACTAATCTAGTTCTGGTTCTAGTTCCACATTTCTGGAATAACGGGGCCCCTATCTTGTCATGGAATGCCAAACACATGATAAAGACATCTGTATCCTCTGCGCATATCACAACAGCCTGGTAGCCCTGTCTAGCAGCATGGACAGCATGGAAAAGTAGGCGCCCATCTGCTTCTTCCTGCTGGCACTGGAGATCTGGTACCTCTTCACTGCCCCGTGATGTAATTTTGTAGCATTTGTCATCTACAGTTGTATACAGAATTTTCTCATGTAGTTTCTCCCTGTACACTGGCTTCCTCCATTCACTGACAATGAAGCTAATCAGACTGGTTTTGTTAGTTATTCCTGTCAGGAAACTTCTCCATTGCCTCACGATCTGTGCGCTTGTGATACCCTGCAGCTGCTGTCCGGTCTCTTCACCCCGTGCCGATCTCTCACTGTTCTTGATAGAATTCTTTCGATACGTGTCGAACACAACATCTATTCGGGTACTTTTACTTCCTTCACGCAATGCCATAGACAGTATTGTAGTGACAATGTCTCCAAACGTAGCTTGATCAACCTGTACTCTTTAAACTAAGTTCATTCCATCGATCACAGAAGCCGGATTTTGTAGGAGTTGGTCTGCTACTGTCACATTCTTCTGCAAAGTTGTGGCTAAGGAAGCTTTGTTTGTTTTCCTGAGTAATCCGTCTGGGGTAGAGAGAGCCCAGGGTAGTGGTCCCAGGGGGTGAGAGAGGATGTCCTCCATCTTGAGATTGCGCCCTTGTGCCATCACTATGATGCGACCAAACAGAGACCGGTCAGCTTTCAAGATTATGTCCTTCCCACTTGTTTTCAATACTTTATTCTTACACATATTAGTGAATGTCTTCAGCTTGTTAGTTTTCATCGGATCGTGAAATAGTTTTGGTGGTGGGTCGTTCTCCAGTCTCTCATTGCGGAAAGTGGCATAACTCTTCTCTCCAATAGCACATGCTTTAATCAGGTCAGAGGCAATGTCTCTGTGTGCCGATTTAGCAGTAGAAATGCTTATGAGGTCTTGCTTCTCTGAGAATGGGTTGGCCCAGGCTTGAATGAGGCTGACGACTGCCGACACTGTTTCCTCATCTTTATTTATTCTTGGCTGCTGGAGATCAGCATGATTGAGTTTTGATTGGTTACCATGCACCATGTCTCTTAGGTGTCCAAGAATTCACTGCGGTACTCTGCTGTTATGTAGTACCTTTTGATGGCTCCTGCTTTTAGGCTGAACCCTGACGTGCCTCCAGGAGTCTGAGTGTCCTTGTTAACCGTAACCTCAATTGTCTGATCTACAGGTATCCGCCCAAAGGGATTATTGCTGGACCTCTGCACTGAGAAATTACCTTGCTGGAAGGCTCTATGTACATCAGGATTTTTTTCCGGAAGATTTGTCATTTCAGCTAAGTATGCAGATAGGTACCTGGCATAGTTGATCTTATCGTAGGCAAAACACCATGGGATCAAAGTTCTAATGCCATTGATGTGCAAATCCCAGTTTCCCTCACGAGAAGCACGTAGAAGGCCAAGTATCACGTGCTCTACCATGTCTATGTATGACATCCAAAATTCCGATAGTTCCCCATTGTTGTGGCGGAGGTGTTCCAAGAAGTCTCTCCACAGGATCATCAACTCTAATAATTGTGGACTGTCGAGGAGATCACTGAAGTTCTGATGGTTGAGATCATCAGCTATGTCGTTCACTTTGTCTACACATGATTTGATCACAGCGCTCATCTCCTCTTTGCTGTCTACCCATAGTGTGAACTCTGTCCATGCCAGTCTCATCAAAGCTTCATAGATGCACTTGTGCACTCTGATAGCACGATTGTACTGTTTACCGGCAATTACCCCATTAATGGACCCCTCCGCGACTAGCCCGGCTTCTATGCATATGTCCTTCAAACCAGCATCACAGAATCGCTTTCCTATGATACTCAGGGCATTCATGATTGTGTGGAAAGTTCCCATCCTCAAAAGTACATGGGAAAATTGCTCTTTGTGCTCCAGGTAATTTCAACAGCTTTTGCATAGAGTGCTTGATCCATGACTACGACAATTGTGTCCAGAGATAGTTCTTTTCTGATTAGATCCGACTGTTTGATAATTTCATAAACTGTAGTCAACGCTGAGCTGTGCATTGATGGTGGGCAGATCCCCAACCATCTTCGAGATTGATTTTGGTCCCTTTTTTTTTGATTTTAAAACCCCCAGTCCAATTTGGGGTTTGTCCCTGAAGTCGGATTTTTTTTTGTTTTGCAGGCCCAGACCAGATTTTTTGTTACGGGACCTGAGCAGACCTTTGTTTTAGGAGTGGCTCTCTTTGGGTTTTGGTAGAGGCTGTGGACCTACACTGCCGGGCCCTAAATAGACTTAAGCTTCTTCGTGTTCAATGTTGATAAATCTTTGTTTCGTTTGTCAATGCGGGGAATTCAGGCCTGGGGGTAAGGTCCATAGAACTTATCTGGACCCTATTCCTTTTGACTCGATGTGATGTACCTTTTCCATAAGTGTCTCCTCCAGTCTGTCTATATTATCCCTCAAGATTTGTGAAGACATGGGTGATGGAGAGGGGTAGAACGCTCTCGGGTTTAAAGCCATTGAAAACTTCTGCAGACACAGGGGGTATCATTCTCTTCCACGGGGCAAAGACACCCCTGTCCAAAAACTTTTTCATTCCAAGACCTCAGTGTTTCCTAGTGCTTTTCCCCGCATAGGAAAGCAGGAAATTTTTTGGTGTTTATACTGCCCACGTGTAACAGCTATATCATTCCGGGCTAAATGACCCCCGAAAAAATAGCATCCTTTGGGATTTATTCGTAGTACTATTTGTACTCCAGGGGGACCCGACCAAAAATCGCTGAAACTCTTTGGGTATGGCGATAATAGCTAATCAAGGTGATAGGCCACGGGTGAAATCATGTCCTTCTTGAGGGCCGTTTCGGTATGTGACGAAGTCTGACCTATGATCTTGTTGATTCTGTAGACTTTGCTTCAAAGCTTGAGCCCCCTTTTGTAGTTTTTTGTTTTTCCAAGAAAATATCCTTTTAATGAACACAGCTGGAACCACAAAAATTTTCCCCCTTTTCGTCGGAAAATTTTTCTGCTGCCCCCCAGCCGGAAATTTAGTTTTCTGTGCATATTCTTTTTTGTTGAATCCTTCAGAAGATTAACCCCCACCAGACAACTAATGTTCCAATTTTGTGGTCAAGGAGGGATGGTATAACCCTCTTTTGGGGGATAATATCTTCTCTGATGTTTTCGAAAAGTTTTTTGGGGAGTTTTCTCCTTCAACCTTTGTATCAGTATAAATTCATTTTTACTTTCTTTCTTCATTCTCATTGCTGTCCCCTTTGTTCCTAGTGAAATTCTATAGCTGAAGGTGGTATGTCCCCTTGCGGCAACAATGTCTCTACTGGTTAGTGCTATCATTCCCCCGTTGCATTTCTGAGGGGCACTTCTCTTAGGTTTGTCTACTCTCGTTGTGAAGCTAGCAAAGTTTTTTCCGTGTTTGGAGTCTTTTGAATTTGACCTTGCTACAGATACCAGATCGGACATAAACTCTTGTTCATGTGTTGATGTTTGGAAGACTTTTTTGGGGGGACAGTCCTACTACCAGATAGATCACTATAAATTAACCTGTTTTATTTTCAGAGTTTCCAAAGCTCTTTCATGGTGAACATGCTTCTACATTTCGATGAAAAAAAATTTGGAACTTCTTTTCCTGAAGCTTTTTTGAAACGTCTAAAAGGGGGACATGGTTCCTGACTTTGGGGGGCTTCAATAAGGTTAAACCCGGGGGCTTTGGCTTTGGGGACTGACAAAATGTTCATCTCCGTCGGATACTCCCCGGGTATGATGCACAGTTTCTTGGCGGGTGCCTTTGGGGCGTTTCCATTTAACGACTTTTCCAGGCCTCCTACGTTTAAGTTCCACACTACCACGACACCAATTCTGGCCCCGGATTCTTCCAATCACCACCCTTCAACAATATTTTTCGGAGGTAGTCGGCGCACTCTCCCTTCCACCCAAAAAACCCGATTTTCTCTAAACGCACAAAACCTGGGGGCGGCGGTCTTCCGGCAGTGGTTCCCCCTCGGGGGTCTCCAACGTCGCCATCGATCGTCCGGTCCTCTCTCGGATGAAATACGACACCGAAAAAAAGAAAAAAAATTTTAAATGTATGTATATTTTATATAATTATAAAAAATTTTACATTTTTGGAAAAAGGGGGAAAACTCCCATAAGCTGCCCGCCACAATGCTATACATTTTTCAAACTCAGGCATTATCCCTTTCCCCAAAAAAACCTTTTAAATTCTCGCCCAAATTTGATACCGACCAACCCCCCAGGCGACGCCTAATCGGGCAATTTTTTTTTGTTTTGCCCCAAAAAACGGAAATGGTATATATACGTAAATTTAATTCTAAGAATTTTTTTCCCTTAAAAAAAAATTGATTTTCCTATAAAAACAATTACGGATGAAAACGTGTTTTTAAGGGGGGGGGGGTTTCCAAACCCTACCCCTCCTTGAGTTTTTGACGTGGGGCGATGATATGGGTGGTATTTTGGGAGCGGAAAGATTTTGGGCACAAATTTGTAACCCCCTTTTTTTTTTTTCCTCCTCGAAAAAAAAAAAAAAATCAGTAAAAAGTTCAAATGTTAGGTTAAAAAATCTATTTTTTGGGAATTTTTTTTTTTTTTTTTTTTAATTTTCGCCCGGTGTCTATCATATTTTTGTATATAAGGCGACTCGCTTTCAGCGTCTATCACATTTTTGTTATAAAATAAAGTTTATTTTCGAAGATAAATTTTTCTTACTGGCAACACTCCCTAGGCAACACCTGCCGAACATCAAAAACACGAAAGTACCACGAAAGTACTTGTTTGGTGAGCTAAGAAAAAAACATATTTGGAAAGTATTTTTATTTTAAAAATTAAAGGGTTAATTATTTTAAAGAAAACAAAGCTTCAGGTCAATATTGATACCGTTTAAATATACAACATCCAAAAAAACATTGTATATTAAATTGTTAAATGTTTCTCGATTGGTGATAAATCCCATACACTGCAGTGATTGCATCATTTACTTTTTCAATTTTTCGCTTTCGAAGTTGTTTACGTTTCCCCAAAATTAAAAATTGTTTGGGAAACGAGTCTCAGCGTCTTCTTTCCTGCTGCATTCACGGGATGCATACCACTTCCGGTTTTTTGGTCGGAAAAAAACTCCCCTTAAAGTTTTAAAGGGAGCCCTTTGTCTTCAATAGCGGGGCAAAATTTTCCCACCTAAAAAAAAACTTTTCCTGAGATTGAAGACGTTTTGGGTGTAAAGCGTGGGGGCATTGTTGGGGGGCAAACCGGGAGAAAATCTGTCGCAATGAGGTATTCTAGTCCTCTGCCGAAAATTTTTTTCAGCCAAAAACTTTTTTACACCTGAACGACTGCCACCCCACCTCCTCTGAAAAGAAGTATCATGCCTTCGAGTTACCTCCAAGTGATCTTTTTGGGTGGCAATGGTGAGGGGCCATGGAAAACTACTGAAAAGGGGAGGGAATTGCAGAACAACATCTAGTTCCAGTGATGATGGATCTTACCTCGCCAAAAAACTTCTGAAAAATAAATTCACTGCAATTGTTCCGTGGTTGTGTACCCCTTCGGTGCATTGAAAAAACACGGACTTAAAATTGTTCCCGGGTAAAGCGGACCATGTCAAGAAGGGCATTTTTTGGACAATATTAGTGGGAAGCAGTTCGAGGTGGAAAATAAGATATTAAACTGACACGGTTTTTTCATGATAAGTAGGTCTTAAAAAAAAAACTGTGTATTCTATAATTTTAGAAATGTACATGTATGTCATGACGTCATTGAGACGCAGACCCCGCCTGTCCGGGTAGTTAGTATAAAAATTTGTAAAAAAATTTTTATATAACATTATATATTAAAAAAAAAGTAAAAATCTTCTGTAACCTACACTACAGCTTTGAAATAAGGAAAAAGTGGGTTTTTTTTAGTGCGATGGGTGTCATTGCTTAACTCATAGTTAGGACCTTGTGGTGATCAAATTTTTTGGGAACTTTTAGATGTTTTCCCCACATATAAGTAAGGGATAGTCCCTCAAAAAGTCCCCCTTAAAGTAAAAAAAATGAAAAAAAATGATTTTTTTTTTTTTTTTTTTTTTTTTTTTTTTTTAGGGGCTATAAATTTTTGATCTAATTAGAAAAAAAATAAAAAACGCCCCTTTACGTTTTCCCAGCGGCTTTTATTCCTCTTTCGAATGACACCTCTCCGATCTCTCCGCTGATATTGACGAGGAGTAGTCTTTTGGGGGGACCCCCCTAAAATCACGTTTTTTTTTCGCTAACCGTTTTCTATCCCCCAAAAACAAAATTTTCCCACAAGAGACAACCCCTATTTTTTTTTACTTGTGTTATATATGTACCAATTTTCAAAGATGTAGGTTTAAATAAAAAGAAAAAAAAAATTTTGGGGGAGTCGATCCCCCCTTAACATTTTATAGCTTGGCGGCCCTATTCTTTGACTTCACATTTGGACCCTTTGTGGTAACCAATTTTTGGTAAACTTTTTAGTATGTTTTTCCCCCACATGTAATACTACCAAAAAAAAAAAAATAAAACCTTCCTGGAATTTTTCAGGGGCAAACCGTATTTTGATGGATTTTAAGCGAAAAATGTGTCCTTTCTGTTGTGTGTGTTGTGGGGTGTGGGTTTTTAGGTTTTTCCCCCCCCCCGTGGCGCAAACACCTCATATGGAAAATTTTTGGAATCAGGTTGACCAGGGAAGGGCTAAGCCCCTTATTAAATGATCCGAAAACACTTTTTTTTTTTTTTTTTCTTTTGCAGCCTATTAGCGAGAATTGTGAAAACAAAAAGGGGTTCGAAATTGAGGGGAACCCCCTTTATGTAGGTTATGGGTAAGGGGAGTGAAAGGGGGGTTGAGGGTAATGGGTTTGGGGGGGGGGGGGAGTGAATGGGTGGGGGTGAGGGTGATGGGTGAGGGGGGTAGGTGGGGGGGGGATGGGTAAAAGGTAAAAAATAACAAAGTCTGTCCCCGTCTGTGTGTGTGGGGGGGGTGGTGTCTGGTTAGGTTCCCCCCCCCGTGGGGGAACACCTCATATGGCACATTTTTTTAATCGGGTTGACCCCGGGGGGGTTTTAACCCTGATGAGATATCCGTCAATTTTTTTTTTCTTTTTTTTTAGCAGCCCATTAGCGATAATTGTGAAAAAAAAAAGTGGGTTTGCGAGAATTTAGGAAACCTTGATGCAGGGTTGATGGGTAATGGTTGGTGAATGGGTGGGGTGATGGGAAATGGTGTGGGGTGATGGGTTTTATGGGGGGGGGAAAGGGGATGGGGGGGTATGGGTTGGGAGATGGGTGATGGGTGAGGGAATAGGTGGGGAGTGATGGGTAAAGGGAATGAATGGGTTGGGGGGGGGGGGGGGGGGGGGGTGATTTAATGGTGATTTGAATTGGGGGGGGGGGTGATGGGGAATGGGTGAGTAAAAAGGGGGGGGGGGGAAAAAAAATACATTTTTACATCCCTGATTCAGGAATTTAGAAGGGGCTTCTGGAAGTCCATTTTTGGGGGGCCGAAGGCCCCCCAAACCGGGTGGGGGCCGAAGGGGCCCCCATAGCCCTCCCCGGATAGCCAAAAAGTCCGCCCCGGGGGGCGGCTTTGAGCTGTAATAAATAAGCGAAAATGTGTGTTATGTCTTTGTTGTGTTGTGTGTGTGTTTTGTGTGTGTTGTGTTGTGTTGGGTGGTGCTTAGATTCCGCCCCCCGGGTGCAATCCCCTCATATGGCACGTTTTTGGGAACCCGGTTACCCGGGAAGGTTTTAAGGCCATTTTGGGGATGATCCATCACTTTTTTTCTTTTTTTAGGAACACGCATCGACTGAACACGATCTTCAACGTTAAACACCGCCCTACGACCCTTATGCGACTGAAAACGATTTTTCAGCTCGGCTTAAATCGTGTTAAAAAATTTTTAAAATTCAAAAAATTTATAACACGATTTAAACCGAGTGCGACTCCATACGACCCCCGCGCGCCGCCACGACTTAACACGAATGAACACGAATAGTGTGCACCTTTTACTTCTAACACGTTTAAGGAAAAAAAAGTTAAAACGGTTCATTCGTGTTCAGTTCGTTAATGTGATTGGGGGTTTGTCAGGACATTTTGGTATTGGGTCCTCCCACAAAAAACCCGTGTGTTTTTGGGTGTGTGGTGTTGTGTTGTGTGGGGTGTGTGTGTGTGTGTGTGCGTGTCTGTGTGGTGGTGTTGTGTACCCGGCATCCGTTCCCTATAGGACAGACAGTCAGTTTTCCCAGAGGGTGGATGGGAAGATTGTTTCCCCAAAAAAAACGAAAAAGCCGCAACTGTCCCCCCTTTCTTCCTGCCCAGTGGGTCGCTCGGGCCCCGGGAGCTTGGGGGAGAATGAGGGGGGGGGGAAGGAGGGGGGGGGGTGGAGGAGAGGGGAGGAGGAGGAAGGAGGAGGAGGGGGGAGGAGGAGGAGGAGAAGGGAAGAAAGGGGAAATTCTTTATCGGTGGAGGAATTTTCGGTCTTTCATTCACTTGATCTTTACGTGATGCGAAGAACCGCTTGTGGCAGCAGAATTATTAGTGTGAGTGAAAAGATGTCTATTTTATGTATTTGATGTATGTATTCTACATCCCCTTTGAATCTTGTCTGCAGGTTTTAAGGTTTTAAATTTTTGGGGTGACGAGGTTATTACCTCCGCCAACGAAGTTGGAGGGGTTTATGTTTTCACCCCGATCTGTCTGTCTGTCTGTCTGTCTGTCTTTCTGTTTGTTAGTGTACAGGATTTCTCGAAAAGTTACGAATAGATTTGGACCAAACTCCGTATACCAAGTCTATTTGGTATAAGGAAGGACTGATTTAATTTTGGATGAAATCTATTGACAAGTGTTGCCATGGCAACCATTGATGAAATATTCGGCCGGAGGTATGGGGCTCATACTGAGTGCATATAATTTTATATATATATATATATATATATATATATAATTATATATATAATATATTTTATATATATTATATATATTTCTATTTTTTACTTTCTATTTTACTTTTTTTTTTTACTTTTTATATTCGGGCGGGGGTATGCGCTCTACTGAGTGCCCCCCCCCCCCCCTAGTTTGTTGTTGTTGTTGTTGTTATTGAGTGGCGGTGAGGTGTTTTATCGAGGCTCGTGAAGGCACATGTTTCTAATTATATATCTTACTGTATTATAGTGTTTTTTTTTTTTTTTATTTAGTCGATTCGAAACCTTTTTTGGTGGCGTTTTAAGTGTTTTTTTGATATATTTCTCCGTTTTGGAAATTATTTTAAAGGGTGACTGAGTTTTTTTTGTTTTTGAGGAAGGAAGGAAGGAAGAGGAGGAAGGGGGGAAGGAAGGAAGGAAGGAAGGAAGGAAGGAAGGAAGAGGAGGCTGTGTCGGGCTAAATCTAAATCAAATAAAGATATTAGCGATAAAGCGATCTCACCAGCTACCCTTTGCCCGAGTTAGCTACACTGCACAAATACGCTCTGAAACACTGCTCCCTGGTGAATACTTGTTTGACAATGTATACCAATTCTGACCCTGGGTAAAACATGGTGGAAACATCAAATACCTTGTAGTTGGTACTTGCAAAAATGTCTAGATAGGATCAAAGTATCTTATCTTCCTCCTTTTCTTCTCCTCCTCCTCTCCTCCTCCTTCCTCCTCCTCCCTCCTCCTCCTCCTCCTCCTCCTTCTCCTCCCCAACAGCCCTCCTCTTCCTCCTCCACCAACATCCCTTCCCCATAACTCTGGGCCCAAATTTTTTTCAATTTTCCGCAGTCCTCACACAGTCTCGTCAACTATGGTGTGAGCGAAGCAGATTTCTTGCAACAAAAGACTATTGTGTGGGATCCTCCGCCTTGTGGGAATCAGTGAGCGAAAGGCTGGGAATCAAAAAGGAGAGAGAAGAGAGAGAGAGAGAGAGAGAGGGGAGGAAGAGAGAGAGAGAAAAGGGGAGTAAGAGAGAAGAGTGCCTTTTTGCAGACAATAATATGTATTTATTAGAGACATTTAGACATTAGTAAATAATAAAATTGTAAAATAGTAAAAGGGAATATGAGGATTCAAAAGAAATAGTTGACACAAGACATTTGAGATGTAAAGATGTGAACGGGTTCACGAGGACCTGTGGGCAAACACCTCAGCGGCCCAGAGTGATTGAAGAGAGTGTTGCTGGTGTTGAAGGCAGTATACTTGTTTGCGTGTGGCCTCACTCTGGTGCACAACCGCGCCTGGCCCCCAATGCGTCCACTCCTCCGCCACGCCCTCCCTGTCGTTACTGGGGGTCGTGCAAACTGTTGCCCCACTGCAGCAGGAGGCCCTCGTTGTTGTGGCAATAGTCCTCGTAGCGCAGCTCGCGCTCCTTGACGGGCTGGGGCACGTCGGCCGTGGTTGAAGCAAATCTTCCTGCCCCGGCCAGTGGCAGTGAAAGGGCACGTGCTCGCCCTCGCCGCTGGGCTTCGCTCTGTACTTGTTTCGCATCGCCTACCGCAGGTCGGCGTCCCAACTCGTCGTTGAGTTGCATCACTTTGCCCCCCCGGGCCTCCAGAACGCTCGCGGTGCTGCCGCTCAAACGCGCGACACTACCGCCCAGCTCTGGACACTCGTCGCTTGCTGAAATTCCTCGCAGTAAAACCCCAGCGGGCGTGGTCCACTTGAGGCTGCCACTGCGTCAACCGCTGCGGCGGCCCCGGCCCCCTTTACTGGCAGGGCACGCCCCCCTCGCTCCCGGCGGGCACGTGTCTTCGCGGCCGGGCTCTCGATCTGACGGCCGTCATGTTCTGGGAAAACATCTCCGCCCTTTACGGCCTGGGCGCCTGGGAGGAAAATGCACGCGCGTGCTTGGTCCCTTCTGGGGGCGTCGCTCCTCGCTGCGGCCACGCGGCGCGCCTCAGGGGTCGGGGGGGCCCTCCCAAACACCTGGGGGGCTTTTG
This sequence comes from Chionoecetes opilio, assembly GCA_016584305.1. NCBI lineage: Eukaryota > Metazoa > Arthropoda > Malacostraca > Decapoda > Majidae > Chionoecetes > Chionoecetes opilio. The sequence goes on from JACEEZ010018603.1 coordinate 16,490, forward strand.
TTTGTGGGGGGCTCGGCGGCCGGCACTGGCGCCCCCCTAGCCAGCTGGCTTGCCTTGTCGTCGCCTCTATCTGGCCGCCGCCACGCGCTGCTGGCTGCCCAGTGCCGAGGCGGCGGTGGCGGCGGTGGTGGGGTGGTTGGTTTTGTGGGTGCAATCACCAGGGCGAGGCCCCTTTGCATTTTTCCTTGAATGAAAGTGTCGGGGGGCCCCCGCCAGCAGGCAAGGAAAAAATGGGATAAGGTGCTTGGATCTAATCGTCCCCCACCTCCAAAGATACCTTGGATCTACGGCCCCGGGACTCCAAAACACCTCCAACCCCTACTTGATTTGGATACCACCCCCCCACTTGGACTTTGGGTTAATGGGGCCCCCGGGGGGTTTCCAAACTGTGCATTAATCCACCTACCCCAATAGTGAAGTATTTCTATACACTCTCCTGATTTTGGGTGAGCCCTGAGCCCGGTGCTATGTATTTGGGTGCGAGGGGAAAATTTTTTTTTTTTTTTCCCTTTTTGTGGGTACTTTTGTTGTCACATGCCTCCTACCCGTGTTTTTTTAGCAGCTTTGCGCAAAAGTTACGGACGGTTTGGTGAACATTTTCACGGAGGTGGGCTTGGCTTTAAAATAGAAGTTAAAATTTTTTGGGGTAAAAAAGAAAAAATGCATTTATCCCCGCCCGCACGTGCCTCTCCTCCCGCTCATCGCATACGTCTGCGCCCCCCCCGATCTGATATTTCGCCCTTAATGGCCTGCACGTATTCCCCACAAATCACAAAAAGCCAATAAGCCCGCACAAATATCGCCTTTAGGTCCATGCGCGGTCACCTCCACAAAATTCATGTGTCAGCTCTCCCATTCCCCACATCCGGGACTTGGGGCCATTGGGGGGTGCCCCCGCACCCGGTGATTTTGGGGCCCCCCCAAACTCAAATGCTCCCCGTAATTTTCACATGTGTTCTGCCCACAAAATCGCGGGGGGTTCACTCTCGGTTGCAAAACCCCTTTATATCCACGGCATTTTACCTCTAAAATCCAAGTGCCACTTCCCCTTGCATCAAAGCCGCGCTTAATCCCAGTGCGTCTGCTACCAAAAAAAAGAGTGCTAAGCCCCGCAACCTAAAGGCCGCCCCATGGACTGCCCCAAAAAAACCCGGGGGCTAATGCCCCCGACCCCAAAAGGGCCGCACGTAATGCAAAGTGACCTGCCCCAAAAAATCGCGATTTTTCACTCTTCGATCCAAAACTGCCCCCTTTATATCCAGCACATCTCCCTCCCAAAAAAGCAATTGTCCACTACCCCCGACACAAAATTAAAAACCGCGCTTGAAGCCATGTGTTCTGTCCTTCAAAACCACAAGGTCCACGCCTCGATCACAAATCCCGCCTTAATGTCCATGCGGGGTTTACCTCCAAACCCCAAGTGTCCACGCCTCAAACCAAATCCGCCATTTAAAGTCCATTGCGCGTGTCACCTCCAAAAACCCCCAATGTCCACGCCTCGTCACAAAACCCCCCATTAATGCCCTGCGCGTGTCACCTCCAAAAACCACAAATGTCCACGCCCGATCACAAACCCCCCCCTTATGTCACTACGTGTGTCCCTTTCCACACTCTGAGCGTAATCCACACCCTAAGCACCGCCCGTCACAGCCCAGCACAAGCCTTGCCCGAGCCCTCGCGCCCGCCCAAGCCGCTGAGACGGTGACGCACACTGACGCTGAGCATAGCCTTAACAGCCTCTGTACCATTGCCAACTCAGCATTGTTCTTATACTTCTAATAGCTTTACTTGTATTACTTATATGCATATTGACGCTTTTATTGACATATTATATATTTTTTCATTTATTCTCAAACTCGTCATTTGTCTAATTTCTCTTCACTTATGTATTTTGAATATATCATATTTCAATACTTTTTGTCATATGATGTATGGCTATTTTTCAATATTCTACATCACCTTGAGTCTTGTCTGCAGGTTTTAAGGTTTATTTGAGGTGTGACGAGGTTATTTGTTGTTGTTGTTGTTGTTGAGTGGCAGTGAGGTGTGTATCGAGGCTCGTGAAGGCACATGTTTCTAATTATATATCTTATTGTATTATAGTGTTTTATTATTTATTTAGTCGTTTCGTACCTTTTTGGTGGCGTTTTAAGTGTTGTTTTGGTATATTTCTCCGTTTTGGAAATTATTTTAAAGGGTGACTGAGTTTATTTTGTTTTGAGGGAAGGAAGGAAGGAGAGGAGGAAGGGAGGAAGGAAGGAAGGAGGGAGGAAGGAAAGAAGGAAGGAAGGAAGGAAGGAAGGAAGAGGAGGAAGGAAGGAAGGAGGAGAAAGGAAAGAAGGAAGAAGGAAGGAAGGAAGGAAGGAAGGATGGAAGGAAGGAAGGAAGGAATTAAGGAAGAGGAGCTGTGTCGGGCTAAATCTAAATCAAATAAGATATTAGCGATTAAGCGATCTCACCAGCTACCCTTTGCCCGAGTAGCTACACTGCACAAATACGCACTGAAACACTGCTCCCTGGGTGAATACTTGTTTGACAATGTATACCAATTCTGACCCTGGTAAAACATGGTGGAAACATTGAATGTAGAGTAGTAATTAATTCCGGAAATAAACTAACTACCTCCATTATAAAAAGCACCTATTATAGCCAGGAAAAATTAGTCGATGTCTCTGAAAACGACCGCGAAGTCCTCGTCCATTATTACCCTGTTGGCTCTCCCTGTCTGTGAACAAACCAGGGTGGCGCGGTTGGTAGAGTTACTGGCTAGAGTTTGCAGTCCCTGCGCATTCGGTCAGCGGTTCGAGTCCACCAAGTTCGTCCTGGCGTGGTGGCGCTTTGTATAGTCAATAACCTTGTAGTTGGTACTTACAAAGTGTGTAGATAGGATCAAAGTATCTTATCTTATCTCTCTGTGCTGTCTAACCCGTCAGGGTGGCATGGTTGGTAGAGTCGTGGACTCGCATGTGCAGCGTCCCTGCGCATTCGGTCAGCGGTTCGAGTTCACCAAGTTCGTCCTGGATGGTGCGCTTTGTATAGTCCAATAACCTTGAAGTTGTACTTGCAAAGTTCTAGATAGGATCAATATCTTATCTTATATCTCTCTGTCTGTATCTCGATTTTTTTTTAAGTTGGTTATATTTTTTTTTGCTTTGCTATTATTATTATTATTATTATTATTATTATTGTTATATTATTATTATTATTAATTATTATTAGATTTTATGTGATTATTGATGTTATTTTATTTAGTATCAGTGAGGAATTTTTTTTTCTTCTCTGTTTCTCAATCCATCCCTCTCTCTTTCTCCTCTTTCACACACACACACACAACACACCTACCCTTACTCTCTCTCTCTCTCTCCCTCAGTCTCTATCTCCTCTCTCCTCTCTCTCTCTCGTCTCCTCTCTCGCTCTCTCTCTGTCTCTATCTCTCTCCTAACTCTCTAACTCTCACACACACACGCTCTCTCTTAACCTCAGACACACACACACACACACACACAACCACCAAAACAAACCCTATTATACCCTTCCCCCTTTCCTCCCTGAAGTACCCTGAGCCTCCCTGAAGTACCCTGACCCTCCCTGAAGTACCCTGACCCTCCCTGAAGTACCCTGACCCTCCCTGAAGTACCCTGACCCTCCCTGAAGTACCCTGACCCTCCCTGAAGTACCCTGACCCTCCCTGAAGTACCCTGAGCCTCCCTGAAGTACCCTGAGCTCCCTGAAGTACCTGACCCTCCCTGAAGTACCCTGACCTTCCTGAAGTACCCTGAGCCTCCCTGAAGTACCCTGACCCTCCCTGAAGTATCCTGACCCTCCCTGAAGTACCCTGACCTTCCCTGAAGTACCCTGAGCCTCTCTGAAGTACCCTGAGCCTCCTGAAGTATCCTGACCCTCCCTGAAGTACCCTGAGCCTCCCTGAAGTACCTGAGCCACCCTGAAGTACCCTGAGCCTCCTTAAAGTACCCTGACCCTCCCTGAAGTACCCTGACCCTCCTTGAAGTATCCTGACCCTCCCTGAATTACCCTGACCCTCCCTGAAGTACCCTGACCCTCCCTGAAGTACCCTGACCCTCCCTGAAGTACCATGACCCTCCCTGAAGTACCCTGACCTTCCCTGAAGTACTCTTACCCTCCCTGAAGTACCCTGACCCTCCCTGAAGTACCCTGACCCTCCCTGAAGTACCCTGACCCTCCCTGAAGTACCCTGAGCCTCCCTGAAGTACCCTGACCCTCCCTGAAGTACCCTGTCCCTCCCTGAAGTACCTTGACCCTCCCTGAAGTACTCTGACCCTCCCTGAAGTACCCTGACCCTCCCTGAAGTACCCTGACCCTCCCTGAAGTACCCTGACCCTCCCTGAAGTACCCTGACCCTCCCTGAAGTATCCTGACCCTCCCTGAATTACCCTGAAGTACCCTAACCCTCCCTGAAGTACCCTAACCCTCCTGAGTACCCTGACCTTCCCTGAAGTACTCTGACCCTTCCTGAAGTACCTGACCCTCCCTGAAGTACCCTGACCCTCCCTGAAGTTCCCTGACCCTCCCTGAAGTACCCTGATCCTCCCTGAAGTACCCTGACCCTCCCTGAAGTACCCTGACCCTCCCTGAAGTACTCTGACCCTCCCTTACCGCCCTGAACACCTGAAGCCCTAATCAGGGAGCAAATGAGTTTGTGTCAGACAGCCCTCAGCTTCCCAAGGGGATGTGGAGGCGGTCAAGAAGGGCGTCCAGGATTAAGTAAGACGTCAGGGTAGTTCAGGGTTAAACAAAACCCTTAAAAAGACCTTAAAACCTTAAAAAAGACCCATTTTCCCTGATAACCAATTTCTCCTGGTTTTTCATTCCATACTTGTGTTTTTTTCATGCTTAATTTTGTGTTTTTGGGTTTTTTTTTTGCATTTTGGTTGGTATTTTGTTGTTGTATAGTGGTAGCAGTAGTAACAAAGCAATCCAGTCCTTTAATACCCCACAAAGGAAGTAACAAAAAATTAAATAAGAATGATATCCTACCCACAATCCTCTGCGCCCGCTTTGATTTTCGATGCACTAACGAACCCTATCAATATAAGCTTTAATACTACAAAACTATACCAACACTATTACTAACTCACATTTCCTACATTTAATGCTTAAAATAACGTTACAGGTCAAGAATTATTGGTTAAAGGTCAACAGGTCAGGGCGGGGGGAAGGAAATAAAGGAAGGGTTTAGTGTTTCGAAGCAGTGTTGAGCAGAGTTGAGTTGCTTGATACCCCGGGGACGAGCGGCAGTGGAGGCCGCGCCAGCGATCAGGCAGGGTGTGTGTGTGTGTGTAGGGCAGCTGGGAGGAGGAAGCAGGGGGGTTGTGTTGCAGGACAGCAGCTGGAAGGAGGTAGGGGCTGATTTTTTGGCCAAACAGCGCTTTATATTGTTGCTTTTCTTCATATTTCTGCAGTGCACGTTAAGAAAGAGAGAAAGGGAGGGGAGTGGGAGGAATGAGTGGGGCAGGGGGCGGGTCTAGGGGTGGCCATGGCCTCCCTGATATCTCAAAATGGCCACCCCAGATCTGAGTCAGGGGTGTAATGAAAATTCCCAACCGTTTCTTTATAACGGGTATGCCCTGGCCTCCCCACACTATCCAGCCTTGGCCACCCTTGTCACCATGCCCCTGGCGGCGCCGCTGTGAGGGAGGGACGGAGGGCTTACGTGTGATTTGAGGTTGTTTAATCCACCCTGCAAAGTAATGGCTGTTGCCTCTTTTATCTTCCTACCTTATATAACATCAGATCGGCTGTACCAGTGGCGTAGCTACGGAGCCCCCCCAGGTGCCCTCCCCCATAGTCACAGGGCTATGCCCTAACACCCCCCCTTCTTGGTGGCATCAAAATGGCCCTGAACTCCACTTGCCTAGTGCCCTCCCCCCGGGACCCCATACACAGCTGTTGCACCCCCCCCCCCCCCCATTGATAGATACCTAGCCACGCCAGTAGTCTGTGGGGTGTGTGTGGTCATTCACCCATGGTCTTGTCCAGCGAGTCGAACTCGCGATCGCCATTGTCACCCTCCCGGTGCGAGCTTGGAGCTCTTTATTACCGATCTTTGGGCAATGCTGGGACCTCACACCCACACACCCCCATCCCCTTGCTCAAGAGGGACAGTAACCGCCCCCCATTTGTCAGTGGAGAAATCCCCGGAATGAGCGGGGCTGGGGATCGAACACAGGACCACAGAATGGTGCCGGGCGCTCTAACCCACCGAGCCGTTCAGGCGGTGGGGTGTGTTGTGTGCGTCAATCAATAAATCATTGGGGCATCCGCCGGGGGGGCGCGTCGCCTCGCCCACCCTGCGACGCCACTCCCGGGGGTCACCACGCCGGGGTTCCCATGCGGGGCTCCTTTCCCATCCCAAGCGCTCTCGACAAGAAACATAACTTCCCCCAGCCACGAGCCTTGTGGGCGCCCCCTTGGCCTCCTCCACGCCGGATTTTTCTCTTACAGATACAACCCGATGGGAAGGATCGGTTTTTCAGGGTAGCGTGCCACATGCCCATATACCCGAAGTTGGCGCTGACGCTATGCAGGTAATAGGCCTCGATTCAGTCTCACGGTGCAATCGCTGATTTGACACTAATCATCCCAGCGATACCCATGATTCTGCGAAGACACTTATTCCCAAAGGCATTGATTCGTCTCTTCAAGTCACTATTTTAGTGTCCATGTCTCACACCATAGAGTAAGACAGGGATCACAACCCGCCCTTGAAGATCCGGATTCTTTGTCCTCCTGCACAGGTACCGACAACGCCCCAAAAACTCCCGCTGAGCGAGTCCATAAACCGTGGCTTTTGCCAATCCGCCGTAAGGCTTCTTGACGTGACCCGCCGTCATTAAAGGACTGCACTACCCAAGGTATGTAAAACTTTCCAAGATCTCAATGTCCTTGCCACACGCATGAACAGACTGTACTTTCTTCATCTAGTAAGTCTCCAAAAACCTGGACCTTGGTCTTGAGCCAGGAGACCGCAAGTCCCAAAGGCTTTGCTCTTCGTGCAGCGCCTCGAGAGCCATCACCAGGGCCTCCAGCGACTCAGAAAGATTACTGCATCATCGGCAAAACAAGATCAGTGATCTTGGTGTTGCCGACGGATGCTCCACAATCACTTTGATCTACAACCTTGTCCAATACCCAGTCCATACAAGCGTTGAAAAAGTGATGGGCAAGGACGCACCCTTGCCTCACTCCTGTTTCACAGGAAAGAACTGGATACACCCCGCCCCACACTTCACAGCACTCTCATCCCAGAATACAGACCAGTTATCAACCAATAGTCCTTGCAGGAATCCCTCGAAGTCGCAGAAGATCCCAGAGTGACTCACGATGCACTGAGTCAAACGCCTTCTTGAGATCAACATAGGCTGCAAGCATCCCCTGTCGAAACTCACGTCCGGGGGTTCCACCAGGACACGAAGCGCTAGGATACGGTCCGTTTTTTGACTTACCAGGCGTGAACCCAGACTGCTGAGGTCTCTGATGGTTCACCAGATGACTGCGAATTCGTGTCAGCAATAGATGGGCAAGCACCTTGCCTGGTACGCTGAGAGTGTAATACCGCGGTAATTGTTGCAGTCCTGACGGCCCCTTCCCTTTCCAGATAGGGACGACCAGCCCCCTTTTCCAGTCAGGAGGAATGGTACCTGTTGTCACACGGCAGTCGGACAACATGCAACCCGGGATCATGGCCTCACCCCCGCTTGAGGAGCTCCGCACTGATTACAAACCCACTGCCTTT
>JACEEZ010018603.1:24455-49455 GCA_016584305.1 Chionoecetes opilio
ACCCAAACCCTCAGCCACTCCAAAACACAATTAATAAGTCCACCTCAAACATCAACACCCAAAAACTGCACAGATTGTATTACTCGTACTCACCAAAACCATCGTATTTATACTATAATTATAAGTACACACTTATAATACCACATGATAATAATAATAATAACAATACAGATTAATCTAGAACATATACACATAAGAACTCATAAACCATCAATTTCTTACTATTTAAAGATCAGATTATACACCCACACATATTTTTCATCTTGTCATGCTACTTCATACTCCTAAGTTAGCATATACCTCCCTACACATGTACACAACACACACACACAGATTGAATTAATTTCCTCTCTCTCTCTCTCATTATTGAAGTAATGATTAATTCTTATCATATTTTTATGTCTTGTAGTAAGTTTTATCTAATTTGTGATTTTGAAGGAATATCTGAAAGTTCTTCCTCCGCCTATTGTATTTATACGATAATTATAAATGATCATATATCAGATCACGCGGGGCAGCCGCGGCACCGCATGGGAGAGGTCAGACTCCCACTAGTAAGGCTAAGGATAATTCAAACTTGCTCAAATTATGGAAAGTTATTGAAAATTTTAACTGGCCTGAAGAAACAGGACGAGTTATCCAAAGTTTGAATTATACGGGTTTGATTTAGAGAGGGTTTACTGTAATCCACTTCTTTGTCAAAGCCCACATCTCAAAACCCATATCCCATCGCCCATCTCTCACTCAAAAATACTCTTTCTCTGTTTCTCATTGTAATGCTCCATTTTTCTCTCTCCTTACTCTCAATCCACTCCTTCTTCTCTTACCACCTCCTGCATTATTCTTTATTAAGCTTAGTAACTATTTATTTTCTACATCTGTTTAAGTATTCATTACACAACCATCCCTTGCTTTCACTTGTTACAAATTGACTTGATCCAGGAAACTTATCAGAATCCGAAGATTTCCTTTTTTTTAGACCGTCAAAATTGTATACCTGTGAGGTTTTTTTTTTTCATTGGCAAGTCATTGCAATAGATTTAAATTATTTAGGTGTGAAGTAAGGCAGAGGCAAGTGAGGGCTGAGGCTGAACGTGTCATTTTTTTATATAAATTAAATTTACCTAAGTTATTTTTAAGGAGGCAAAAAATCCAGCACTCTTGCTGCTTACTGCCTAATATTTGATGCCAGGAGAAGGAAATACTACGCTTCTTACTACGCTTCTTCATAATTTCAGTTGTATTTTATCATAGTTAACCATATTATTAGATAAACACAGGCATCATTTTAAGCATGAGACCTTAAGATAGAATGGAATTTTCGCCTCGTTAATTTTTTTTTACTATTCATATGATATTTTTCCGCCTTTCTCCCCGCAGCACAGGTTAACCAGTATTTTGCACTTACCCACTAAAGTAAAAGGTGCAAATTCTCGTCCTACACGAGGCAGCTGAGATGGAAGGAAATTTGTAGAGATAGGACGAAGCAAAACTGCCATATTTTCCTCCTGTACCGTGCCCAGTTTTATCCCAAGGCTCTGTACCGCTACACTATAAGTGTTCCTGGGCGTCTACACAATACTGCAGTTGCTACTGATCAGCTGTACCGCTACACTATAAGTGTTCCTGGGCGTCTACACAATACTGCAGTTGCTACTGATCAGCTGTACCGCTACACTATAAGTGTTCCTGGGCGTCTACACAATACTACAGTTGCTACTGATCAGCTGTACCGCTACACTATAAGTGTACCTGGGCGTCTACACAATACTACAGTTGCTACTGATCAGCTGTACCGCTACACTATAAGTGTTGCTGGGCGTCTACACAATACTACAGTTGCTACTGATCAGCTGTACCGCTACACTATAAGTGTTCCTGGGCGTCTACGCAATACTACAGTTGCTACTGATCAGCTGTACCGCTACACTATAAGTGTTCCTGGGCGTCTACACAATACTACAGTTGCTACTGATCAGCTGTACCGCTACACTGTGTTCCTGGGCGTCTACACAATACTACAGTTGCTACTGATCAGCTGTACCGCTACACTATAAGTGTTCCTGGGCGTCTACACAATACTACAGTTGCTGCTGTACCGCTACAATATAGTGTCCTGGGCGTCTACACAATACTACAGTTGCTGCTGATCAGCTGTACCGCTACACTATACGTGTTCCTGGGCGTCTACACAATACTACAGTTGCTACTGATCAGCTGTACCGCTACACTATAAGTGTTCCTGGGCGTCTACACAATACTACAGTTGCTACTGATCAGCTGTACCGCTACAATATAAGTGTTCCTGGGCGTCTACACAATACTACAGTTGCTACTGATCAGCTGTACCGCTACAATATAAGTGTTCCTGGGCGTCTACACAATACTACAGTTGCTACTGATCAGCTGTACCGCTACACTATAAGTGTTCTGGGCGTCTACACAATACTACAGTTGCTACTGATCAGCTGTACCGCTACAATATAAGTGTTCCTGGGCGTCTACACAATACTACAGTTGCTACTGATCAGCTGTACCGCTACAATATAAGTGTTCCTGGGCGTCTACACAATACTACAGTTGCTACTGATCAGCTGTACCGCTACACTATAAGTGTTCCTGGGCGTCTACACAATACTACAGTTGCTACTGATCAGCTGTACCACTACACTAAGTGTTCCTGGCGTCTTTCACAATACTACAATTGCTACTGATCAGCTGTACCGCTACACTATAAAGTGTTCCTGGGCGTCTACACAATACTACAGTTGCTGCTGATCAGCTGTACCGCTACACTATAAGTGTTCCTGGGCGTCTACACAATATTACAGTTGCTACTGATCAGCTGTACCGCTACACTATTAAGTGTTCCTGGGCGTCTACACAATATTACAGTTGCTACTGATCAGCTGTACCGCTACACTATAAGTGTTCCTGGGCGTCTACACAATATTACAGTTGCTACTGATCAGCTGTACCGCTACACTATAAGTGTTTCCTGGGCGTCTACACAATATTACAGTTGCTACTGATCAGCTGTACCGCTACACTATTAAGTGTTCCTGGGCGTCTACACAATATTACAGTTGCTACTGATCAGCTGTACCGCTACACTATAAGTGTTCCTGGGCGTCTACACAATATTACAGTTGCTACTGATCAGCTGTACCGCTACACTATAAGTGTTCCTGGGCGTCTATACAATACTACAATTGCTACTGATCAGCTGTACCGCTACACTATAAGTGTTCCTGGGCGTCTACACAATACTGCAGTTGCTACTGATCAGCTGTACCGCTACACTATAAGTGTTCCTGGGCGTCTACACAATACTACAGTTGCTACTGATCAGCTGATGTAGTGGTAAATCTTCAAGAATCCTCGTGTAACTACTCGGGAACTCAAGCTGCTCACGGTAATGTTTCAGTCAGGATCGTTCAAGAGTATTGCCGGAAAGACTCTTAATGAAGGCCATGAGGAGAGCACACATGGGACCTCACAGGATGCCTTGTTAGGGTTTATTCCCTGAGGTCAAGGCTTGTATCCCAGGCAGGCTCCTCTCTTGGTCTTCATTAGGAGACGCTTCTTTCTTGGTGACCTGAGTTGAAGGTTCACGTCTATCCAGCAACGCACTTGTAAAATCCTGATTGAAACATTACCGTGAACAATGTGAGTTCCCGAGCAGTTATATAAGAGGATTCTTGAAGATTTTCCGCTACATAAAGCAGGTGTAGTATTGCGGGGATGTCTGAATGCGTGTATGCGGTGGGAGATATAAATGTGACTCACTGCAAGAAGTAAAAGATGGTTGTCTTGCTTAATCTCTTTACAAATTTCCTTCCAGCTAGTATTTGCGTCATGAAGGGCAAGAATGTGTGCACCTTACTTTACTCAGTGGATCAAGGCTTGGAAGGTATATTGACACAACTGGGGGGTCATGTCGGAACTTACATTTCAGAAGAGAAGCTACACTCTACTACTTCATGTGTGTGAGGACTTCAATTTGGTACTCTTGATTTAAATCATACTCATACTATAAATACTTCTAAGAGTCTCCGGAGAAATAAAGTCATCAACATTTTGGCAGATAATGTAATTTAAGTTTGGGAGTCCTTGACTTATACACTTGGATGCTCGGTAACAGCTACACACACACTGTTAATCCAATAGTCTGACACGCCGGGAGCACTCATCAAAGTTTGTATTCAGGAGACTGACGAGTGGGCGGACTGGAGGCAACTGCGGCAGCGTTGACGGCACCCACACAGCGATGACGACACCAACGACTTTCTTCCCCTGCGGACACCAACTGGAGCAAGGCCTGGAAAACATAATTAAGAGTATTAGTACGGGCAGGTGGGTAAATAATAATGGTCTAGAATCTAGAGGATGTCAACTGAGATTAATGATATGATTCCATGACGCATTTCTTGGATACTGTTCCAACTACTATAGCAATTGATAAACTGAAGTTACTGAAAAAAAATCACTGCCTTTTCACCAGGAGTTTTAAACGATTAGTATTAAATACAAATCCCTAAACTGCGGTAAACGTTCCTAGCGAATGGAAACTAGCAATTATTACTCCAATATTTTATAGAAAGGTGATTTGACACAACTGGGCAAATACAATCTGCCTCGCATCCATATTCTGTAAATTAATGTAAACTAAGTTGGGAAATGTCATTGGAAATAATCTTCAAAACTCGTCTTCGTGTGTTGATGTCCCAGCACGGCCTGCAAAATAAAGCACTGGCCTAACCAATTTGCTAACACTTTACTAAGGACTTTCATTTTTATAACTTTAAAAAAATGTAGCAAAATGTTCTTTATTTCTCCGGAGACTCTTTGAAGTATTGACGACTGCGAGGAGTAGTATTTATGGGAATTGCCAGACTAAAAAAAAGCTGCTGAATGTATATAAATACAGAAATTTTAATGAACAAAGTAAGAAGAACATAAGGAAGCTTTGTCGAGGCCTACACGTGGTAGTTCCTGTCACCTAACACTACCTACATCCACCTTTCATCCCCATCCATGAACCTATCCAGCTCCCCAATGACTCAGCACTAACTACCTGTCTACTGAGACCATTCCATTCATTCACCACCCTATTTGTGAACCAGTTTTTCCCTATTTCCTTTCTAAATCTACGCTTTTCCAGCTTGAATCCGTTACTTCTTGTTCTACCCTGGTTAAAAGCCGTAAGAACTTTTCCTACCTCTCCTTTATTAAATCCCTTTATCCACTTAAAAACTTCTATCAGATCACCGCGTCACTCGAGTGAGTGCAATTTTAATAACTTCAATCTCCTCTCATAACTAAAGTTACGCATCCCTTGTATCATTTTGGTCATCCTTCTCTGCACTTTTTCTAACAACACTATATCCATCCTGTAATATGGAGACCAAAACTGAACTGCATAGTCTAGGTGAGGCCTGACTAGAGCCAGATAAAGCTTTAGAATAACTTCCGCACTTCTACTTTTAACACTTCTGGTGATGAATCCTAATACTCTATTAGCTCTATTTCTGGCCTCAATACATTGTTTCCTAGGTCGGAGGTCTGGGCTCACCCTCACTCCAAGATCTTTTTCACCGTCTGATCTTTTCAGCGATACATTGCTTATGGTGTATCTATTACCAGGGTTTTTTCTACCAACATTCATAACTCTACATTTATCAATATTAAATTCCATCTGACTGCCCACTCGTTAAGTTTATCTAAGTCTCCCTGCAATATGTTTACGTCAGACTGTGATCCAATAATCCTACCTAACTTAGTATCATCAGCAAACTTGCTGATATCACTGCTAATCCCACTATCCAAGTCGTTGATGTAAATCAAAAATAGTAATGGGCCCAAAACAGACCCTTGTGGAACTCCACTTGTCACCAGTCCCCATTCAGATTTGGAACCATTAATTGTAACCCTTTGTTGCCTATTACTTAGCCAAGCTCTGATCCAATGGAGAACCTTCCCATCTATACCATGAGCCCTAACCTTATTTAAGAGTCGCTCGTGTGGTACTTTGTCAAATGCCTTACTAAATTCCAGATATATTATATCATAATCCTTATCATTATATGCCGTCTCATAAACTTTCCTATAAAAACTCAATAAATCGGTGAGACATGACCTACCCTTGGTGAATCCATGTTGTGAATCATTGATCAAACTAAGTTTATCTAGGTGCTCTCTAATGTTTTTTGCAATAATAATTCCAATAATTTCCCCACCACTGATGTTAGACTTACGGGTCGATAATTTGACTTTAGTCTTCTGTCTCCCTTCTTAAATTAAGGAACAACATTTCCTTTCCTCCACAATAATGGCACATCGCCTATCTCAACCGATTTCCTAAAAATGTGCACTAACGACTCACTAACAACCTCCTTGCATTCCTTTAATACCCTGGGATACACTTCATCTGGTCCTGGCGATTTAAATTTTTTCATTTTTTCTATACCCTCCTCCACCATTTCCCTAGTTATCACAATATCTTTGAGTTTCTCCTCATCGCTTCCTTTGAACATCTGTTCACTATCAGGTATCGTCTGTGTATCCTCCTCCGTAAAGTAAATTGAACTTGTTATTTGTTTTCTTTTGAAAGATTTCTACAGCAGCCACGATGAACAAGAAAGCAGTGTGTAATTGATCTTGACTTTCAGAAAGAATTTGACAAAATCCCCCATAAGAGTTTACTTTAAAGTCGCACGACATAACTGGAAATATTCTCAAGTGGCTTAACCCCCTGAGGCCCAGAACGTAATTTCCATTGTAATTTTTAGTGAATACAAGCAATATTTTATAGACATGACCTGTTTAGTATCCTTGTCCACTAGTTAATGTGGTATATTGAGTCACTTTTCGTAATGTTATGGCTCACAACAGATAATGTTATATAGCCAAGGAAAGCTCTGGGCGTGAAGGTGTTAAAGACGGTTTCTAAGAGAAGGTAGCGTGACATCATGAATGAAAAGCATCCACCTAGCCAGACGTTAAAAGCATCCACCTGGCCAGACGTTAAAAGCATCCACCTGGCCAGACGTTAAAAGCATCCACCTGGCCAGACGTTAAAAGCATCCACCTGGCCAGACGTTAAAAGCATCCACCTGGCCAGACGTTAAAAGCATCAAACTGGTCAGACGTTAAAACCATCCACCTGGCCAGACGTTAAAAGCATCCACCTGGCCAGACGTTAAAGCATCCACCTGGCCAGACGTTAAAAGCATCCACCTGGCCAGACGTTAAAAGCATCACTGGTCAGACGTTAAACCATCCACCTGGCCAGACGTTAAAAGCATCCACCTGGCCAAACGTTAAAAGCTTCCACCTGGCCAGACGTTAAAAGCATCCACCTGGCCAGACGTTAAAAGCATCCACCTGGCCAGACGTTAAAAGCATCCACCTGGCCAGACGTTAAAAGCATCCACCTGGCCAGACGTTAAAAGCATCCACCTGGCCAGACGTTAAAAGCATCCACCTGGCCAGACGTTAAAAGCATCCACCTGGCCAGACGTTAAAAGCATCCACCTGGCCAGACGTTAAAAGCATCCACCTGGCCAGACGTTAAAAGCATCCACTGGCCAACGTTAAAAGCATCCACTGGCCTAGCGAGTTAAAAGCATCACCTGGCCAGATTAAAAGCAGTACTCAAGGATCAGTGCTAGCTAGATCTGTACTTCATCATTATCATGATGTGGACCAACTCAATGTAGATTCAATCTGACACTTCACAATCTGACCTAACGTGAGTTAGTTAGGCAAACAAGAGGCAGATGAAATTAAATTCTACATGTATAAAGTTTTGCATGAAGTAAGCTATAAAGGTATAATGATCGGACCAACTCAATGATTGGATGTGAACCTTCCAATACTACCAAAGAAAGAAGTGTTTTGGTATGATTATAAGCAAAACAATCTTGAAGTCGAGTAAACGTTCCTCAAAACTTGTTAAGGACGCAACAAAATAACGAGAATGAAGGTTGTTTAGAGAATCATAGTTCCGAGAAATCATTCTTACACTTATCTATGCAATGGTGCGTCCTCATCTTGAATATTGCGTTCCGTTCTGGTCACCCCACTATAGCAAAGATATGGACAAGCTGGAGAGAGTACAAGGAAACGACTATTTAGATATTGATCGGACAAGCACGAGTCTTAATCATGGATAAAATATCATTGGTCAACTATTTCACTCACATGAAGCGAAGCACTTTTTTTTTTTAGTTTTTAATATTTGAAACACTAACAGCACAAACAGTTGATAGTAACACGTTTGAGGCGTTTATCCCTAGAGACCCAGAACGTAATTTCCATCGTAATTTGGGTACCATAAGACAATTTTTTGTGAATATAAGAAATATTTTATAGATATGACCTGTTTAGTATCCTTTCCACTAACTAATTTGGTATATTCAGCTCGTTTTTGTGATTTTATGGCTCGACAACACACACTATTTTACAGCAAAGGAAATGTCTGGGCGTGAAGGGGTTAAGAACAGACTAGATAAAATACTTAGCCATCAACTGTCCAACTATTACTTCAATCCTTTGTAAATTTATATATTTCTGCTTTAAACTTTTGCTTAGCAGTATGTAGCAGCTATGCAATCACTGCTACCTATCATCAGTCTGTACCTAGCAAAGGTACCATGGCTAGATCAGGAATAGAGGCAGCCGTGTAGTTACCAGCCTACTTTACTCCTGGAGTTAATCAGGTATCAAATCTTTGCAAGGCTGGCTGCTGCTGTCATGACTGTATCATGAGTGGTGAATAATAAAAATGACTACTTATATAATGTTTGCTTTCTCTATAAACCTTTAGCCTCACTGTTGAAAACTAAACTACTTATCTAAACTGAAATACAAACAGAAAAGTGGATTTAAAAAAATTATCGGTTAAGCTTCACTGATGAAAATTTAATTCCTTAAGTAAAAAAAGGCCAGTCAATGACTTTGGAACACTGTTGAGCTTTTGTGAAACTACTACATATGTGGAAATAGTAGCTCTAATATTTCCTCTAATTTCCTCTGATGCATTATATAGGACCAGGATTCCTGCATCACTTCACAAACACAGAAAAAGATTGCTGTAACAAGTGATCCTTTAGGCCATTGTGATACCAGTGACAGTAAGGAAGAGCGACCTCTGTTCTTGTGCAGATAGAAATAGTTAGGTTGGACTCTGAACAGCGTACCTCAATGGCCAGCGTGTGGATGACCGTGACCCAGAGCAGATCTGCCTTGACCTTGACCTTGTGTGGCGTAGATACTCTCAGGTCACAGGTCAGAGTGAGCCTCGCGTCCAGTGTGGGGCTTGGCCAGTCCTCCTGTCCCCCATGGCAGCCTGCAACACAAAGCACAACCTGACTTCATTCTACCAAACACAACCACGCAGATTATGTCATATATACAGTATGGTCAATTATAGTATTTTTATGTCAAAGATGAAAGTTTACCCTCAGTCAAGAATGCATCTCGGAGAAATTCTGATCTAAAACGACTGAAAAAAAAATAGACTGATAACAGCAGTGAGCAAATTCTGAATTTACATTACCTTAAGAAAAAAAGAAAGCTACAAGAGGCCGTGAGACATACACGTGGTGGTAGTAGTAGTAGTAGTAGTAATAAGAACATAAGGAAGCTACAAGAGGCTGGAAACCTACACGTGGTAGTTCCTGTTACTTAACACTACTACATCCACCTTATCACCCATCCATGAATTTATCCAGCCTCCTTTGAAAGCTCCCTAATGACTGCACTAACTACTCACACTTCAAGATTGGCTTTGTATTTCAACTGTCAAAAGTTACTATATTCTGCATAACCTACCAACCTTTGTTTTCCCGCTACCTATATATATATAATGACTGATTACAGGAAAACTCACACTTACACCTCCTCTTCTCATTGCAACATTTCCAAGACAGGAACTACCACGTGTAAGTCTCGCGGCCTCTTGTAGCTTGCATATGTTCTTATGTTCTAAGACTCGAGGCAAAGAAGAGTTGTAGTAGCAGGTTCTGCCATCAGCTTGTTGTGCAGGGACTCAGAAACCGAGGTTGGCCTTCACACCAGCATTCCCTGTAAGGAAGAGATCAATAACGAGTCGCATCAAACATGACCTATAAATAAAACTAATAAATATACTACTTTCCCCTACAAATTGCAGCCCCTATTCTAAGACAAAGCCCTAAGAAGCCCTATTCTGGCATGGATGGTTTCACGACCACAATCTCAGAGTAGTTCTGGACATGAACACCATCCGTTCTCAACCGCCTCATTCATTTCACATTCCATTTCAGTCAGAATGACATGCTAGGATCAGTGCGTAGTAGGCATCAATGGGGGGGGCACCTGGGGGGCACAGCGTGTATGGGGGGGCACTATGGCAAGCGGGAGCTCAGAGGCATTCTGATGCCACATAGATGGGTATAAGGGCATAGCGTCAGTCACAGGACCCAGCAGATTACTGCAGCTATGGGACCATGGGGGGGGGGGCACCTGCGGGGGGGGGGGGGCAGTAGCTACGCCACTGGCTGTAGCCAATCTGCGTTATAGGCAGAAAGATAACGAGGCAACAACCATTACTTTGCAGGGTGGACTAAACAACCTCAAATCACATGTAAGCTCTCCCTCCCTCCCTCACATTGGCGCCGCCAGGACATGGTGACAGGGGTGGCCAAGGCTGGACAGTGTGGGGTGGCCAGGGTATAGCCATTAAAAAAAATGGCTACACACACACACACCCTGCCTGATCTGCCTGCCTGAAAAATATGAAAACATTTAAATACAAAAATCTAAAAAAATATTTTAATTACAAAATAATTTATTTATATTTTCTATATTTTTAAGTTTATATATTTTTAATTTTTTTAGTTTCCTATTTTTTTTTCTCTCTCATAACTTTTTTAGTACTTATATATTAGATTTTGACTCAACATCTTTAGGAAAATAATTTTATTCTCATATAACTCGTTTTTTAGAATTTTTATGAGATTTCTACTCAATATCTTTAGGAAAATAAAATTTTATCATAAATCTCGTTTTTTAGAATTTCTATATAAGATTTTGACTCAATATCTTTAGGAAAATATAATTATATTCGCATATAACTCATTTTTTAGAATTTTTATATTAGATGATTCAATATCTTTAGAAAAAAACATTTTTTCTGTCATAATTTATTTTTTTATATATTTTTTTATTTTTTTTATTTCGACTCAATATCTTTAGGAAAATAAAATGTTATTCTCATTTAACTCGTCTTTTACAATTTGTATATTAAATTTTTGTTTGTTTTTTAGATTTTGACTCAATATCTTTAGGAAAATATAATTTTATTCTCATAACTCTTTTTATAATTTATATATATATATATATATATATATATATATATATATATATATATATATATATATATATAATATATATATATATATATATATATATTATATATATATATATATATATATATATATATATATATATATTTTTTTTAGATTTTGACGCAGGAAAATATATTATTCGCATATAACTCGTTTTTTATAATCTTTATTTTAGAATTTGACTAATTATCTTTAGGAAAATATAATTTTATTCTCATTTAACTAGTTTTTTAGAATTTTTATATCAGATTTTGACTCAATATCTTTAGGAAGATATAATTTTAATGCATATATATATATATATATAATAAATATATTTATTTATCATTATTTATTCTTAGCAAAAGGGGGGGTGGCCATGGCCGCATGTGGAAGTGGGAGAGTATGGGCAAACACTAGAATTTTACCCTCCTATCTTGTTCTTTTTCTTCTTCTTCTTCTTATAGCCAACAAGCTTGGGGACATGGTGGAAACTGGGTTTTTTTGGGTGGGGGAGCACACATAAGGGAAATATGGCCCCGATAAAGTCTATGAACTATGGAAATTTCCCTAGTTTAGGGATTTTTTTGAGGGGGCCATATTTCCCTTGTGTGTGCTCCCCCACCCAAAAACCTCGGTTTCCCACCATGTCCCCAAGCTTGTTGGCTATAAGGAGAAGAAGATAGGGGGTGGAGCCGTTGTTTTTAAGATTTACCGAAACACTGCCCTGAAACACTGCTCTGAAACACTGCTCTGAAACACTCTGCACTGCCCTGAAACACACTGCACTGCCCTGAAACACACTGCACTGCCCTGAAACACTCTGCACTGCCCTGAAACACTCTGCACTGCCCTGAAACACTCTGCACTGCCCTGAAACACACTGCACTGCGCTGAAACACACTGCACTGCCCTGAAACACACTGCACTGCCCTGACACACTCTGCATTGCCCTGAAACACTCTGCACTGCCCTGAAACACACTGCATAGCCCTGAAACACTCTGCACTGCCCTGAAACACTCTGCACTGCCCTGAAACACTCTGCACTGCCCTGAAACACACTGCACTGCCCTGAAACACTCTGCACTGCCCTGAAACACTCTGCACTGCCCTGAAACACTCTGCACTGCCCTGAAACACACTGCACTGCCCTGAAACACTCTGCACTGCCCTGAAACACTCTGCACTGCCCTGAAACACTACACTGCCCTGAAACACTACACTGCCCCGAAACACTACACTGCCCCGAAACACTACACTGCCCCGAAACACTACACTGCCCCGAAACACTACACTGCCCCGAAACACTGCCCTGAAACACTGTTCTGAAACACTGCCCTGAAACACTGCCCTGAAACACTGCCCTGAAACACTGCCCTGAAACACTGCCCTGAAACACTGCCCTGAAACACTGCCCTGAAACACTGTCCTGAAACACTGTCCTGAAACACTGTCCTGAAACACTGTCCTGAAACACTGTCCTGAAACACTGTCCTGAAACACTGTCCTGAAACACTGTCCTGAAACACTGTCCTGAAACACTCCTGAAACACTGTCCTGAAACACTGTCCTGAAACTGCCCTGAAACACTGCCCTGAAACACTGCCCTGAAACACTGCCCTGAAACACTGTTTTGTCCTGAAACACTGTCCTGAAACACACCGTTTGCCCTGAAACACTGTCTTGAAACACTGCCCTGAAACACTATGCCCTGAAACACTGTCCTGAAACACTATGCCCTGAAACACTGCCCTGAAACACTGCCCTGAAACACATATCCCCAAAAAATCTACGTCCTACAGAACCCTAGTCTTTTTTTTTTTTACGAGGCGAGAAATCCTGCCCCTTGCTGCTTACTGACTGATATTTGATGCCAGGAGAAGGGCATAGTACAGTTCTTCATAATTTCAGTTGTATTTTATCATAGTTAACCATATTATCAGGTAAACATAGGCATCATTTTAAGCATGAGATCTTAAGATAGAATGGAACTTTCGCCTCGTAAAAAAAAAAGACTATAGACATATCTGTGATTGGAGAAAATAAAGGCATATAATATTTACCCCTAGATGAAGGGAGGAGCGGGGAGGTGTTGCCACGACGCCGTCTCAAGAACGATTACAGCAGCACTCCATGTCGCCGGCCGTCCAAACCACCGCACGAACCACCGAGCGAACCACCGACTCCTGGTTCACAGCAAACGAGTGTCATTAATAGACTTCATCATCGTTATAGATCTATCTTAACTTTCATATATAGAAGTTTTATGAGATATGTTTGGAAATACGGAGAGCATAGGTCAAGACGTGTAAGGATATCACAGACGGAAAAGTATACACACGTCTGAACCCCTTGAGGCCCAGAACGTAATTTACATTGTCATTTGACTTCCATTAGACGGTTTTAATGAATATAAGCAATATTTTATAGCTATGACCTGTTTAGTATCCTTGTCCACTAACTAATTTGGTATATTCAGTTAATTTTCGTAATTGTATGGCTCAACAACAGACGGTTTTAAGTATAAAAGGAAAGTTCTGGGTGTGAAAGGGTTAAGTTTCATATTTAGAAGTTTTATGAGATATGTTTGGAAATACGTAAGGGGTAAGCAGAGACGTGTAAGGATATCAAAGACGGAAAAGTATACATACGTCTTAGAAGATATGCATAGATATGTATACGTCAGTCCCCCAACCGTGCTTGACTATGAACCTGATCGTCAATAATTTCAACTGCTTGTTTCAGGGTCGTATCAGCCAACCATGTGTGTGTGTGGGCACACACACACACACACACACAACCACACACACACACCACGATCGTTATGTGTACGGTAAGGTGTCATGAATAAAAAACGTGTGCTTGCTTCAGACTTTAAAACCTGCGAAGTCTCGATACCTTAAGAATCATAGAATCATGAAATCATGTCTCGATACAGCTTATAATTAGAGGCGTAAATGACTTCTATCGCGTTACCAGTTGTGCCAAATAACTTTCGCAAACCTAGATTGTGGGGAGGGCAAGCGCCATGTTGTTGCCACTCCCGCCATGATACTTATGACTAATAACTACTGTATTACCCAAGGATAATATATACAGTTCTCTATCTATTGTGGGGAGGGCAAGCGCCATGCTGTTGCTACTCCCGCCATGATACTTATGGATCTAATAACTACTGTATTACCCAAGGATAATATATACAGTCCTCTATCTATTGTGGGGAGGGCAAGCGCCATGCTGTTGTTACTCCCGCCATGATACTTATGACTAATAACTACTGTATTACCCAAGGATAATATATACAGTCCTCTATCTATTGTGGGGAGGGCAAGCGCCATGCTGTTGTTACTCCCGCCATGATACTTATGACTAATAACTACTGTATTACCCAAGGAAAATATATACAGTTCTCTATCTATTGTGGGGAGGGCAAGCGCCATGCTGTTGTTACTCCCGCCATGATACTTATGACTAATAACTACTGTATTACCCAAGGATAATATATACAGTCCTCTATCTACTATCCTGGCTATTACCGTGTAGTCTTAAAGCACAACTTACTCTTACTCTACTTACTTACTATGCATTACTTACATAATTATGTCTTATTGTGGCATTCCAGTATGGCATATATGTGTTTCCTTCTTAGTTTGGAATGGACTCAGTCGTCACGTAAACATATATAATTAGTGTGGAGTCATTAGAGCTTTAAAAGGAGGCTACACAGTGTCATGGATGGGGATGAAAGGTTGATGTAGGTAGAGTTAAGTAACAGGAACTACCTCGTGTAGGTCTCCCAGCCTCTTGTAGCTTCCTTATTTTCTTATGTTCTGATATCGTGACCGTTGCTTTGATCTATTTTACGCCTTGCACTGCCCTGTCTCTGTCTTTCCGGTCTGCGTGCATGTGTGTGTGTGCGTGTGTGTGTGTGTGTATGTGTGTGTGTGTGGCCCCGCAAAGCAAGGAAGGCTGTAGTGTGTGTCTCCTCCCTTCAAGTGGCGGGAACCTGGCGTATCTGTGCAGCATTATGAGAAGTGCAACTATTTCGTATAGCAAAGATTTCCATTTAGATTTCTTTTGTCTTTTTTTGTGTGCGTGTAATTTATTCACTCGGTTTCTTGTTGGTCTATATTTCAGCTCCTCTTTGTTAAGGCATTAAATGTTGTCAATCGCAATAGTCATCAAAGAGCGCGCGCGCGCGCACACGCACACACACACACACACACACACACACACACACACACACACACACACACACACACACACGTGCTCTGCCTGTCAAACCCTATGATTTTCCCCGACATGCACGCGGCCAGTCATCCCCCGAGCTGCGGTAAAGGCTTGAATAATTAAAAATGTCTCCCTCGATGAGAAACAAAGACAGGAGGCAAGGAGGAAGGGAGGTGTGGCGGGCGGGGCTTCACACGCCGGTGCCGCCAAAGGATATTCCTGAGGCTGTGGTGGGCCTGGTGGTGGCGGTGGTCGTGTGAAAGGTGCAAGGGTTATGGCTCTTGTAAGAATCAGCCTCCCTCCCTCAGGTACGCCGGCGGTAGTACCCACAGAGACACCTTATAGCCGAGAAGGAGGAAAATATCTTAATTTATATTGACATATCGTTGAAAGGGAAAAAAAAAGACAGGTTCTTGCTCCTATATGATTTTTTTCAACTGTATTTTTTGGGGGGTTTTCATAGTAATGCTCAAATTTGATGCCAACTACAAATACGGAAATAAGTGACGCAAATTAACATATAAAAATAACCCCTTCTTTCACCCATCCATGGACATTCCCTTTCTATCTTTTCCCCTCCTTCCTTCCTTCATCCTTCCTTCCTTCCTTCATCCTTCCTTCCTTCCTTCCTTCCTGCATCCTTCACTCTTTACTTCCTTCCTTCCTTCACTCCTTCCTTCCTTCCTTCCCTTCCTTCCTTCCTTCCTTCCTTTCTTCCTTCACTTCCTTCATCCTTCCTTCATCCTTCACTCCTTTCTTCCTTTTTTCCTTCCTTCACACCTTCCTTCCTTCCTTCCATCCTTCCTTCCTTCATCCTTCCTTCCTTCATCCTTCCTTCCTTCCTTCACTCCTTTCTTCCTTCCTTCATCTTTCACTCCTTCCTTCCTTCCTTCATCTTTCACTCCTTCCTTCATCCTTCCTTCCTTTCTTCACTCTTTCCTTCCTTCCTTCCTTCCTTCATCATTCCTTCCTTCATTCCTCCTTCATTCCTTCCTTCCTTCCTTCCTTCCTTCCTTCCTCTCCTTCCCCCTTCCTTCCTTCCTTTCCTTCCTTCCTTCCTTCCCCCTTCCTTCCTTCCTTCCTTCCTTCCTCCTTCACTCCTTCCTTCCTTCCTTCCTTCCTCCTTCACTCCTTCCTTCCTTCCCTAACCACGAAAGGGCAGAACTATAACCCAACTATAACCTTCATCCACGCATTAACAATAGAAGGTATAACAATCTAGGTCGGGGGTTCTTAACCGGGGGTATCCATAGCTCTTGGGGGAATGGGAACCAAAGGCTGGGGGTAGGGGACTTGATCTCATGATATTTGCATTTATTTAATTTTAATGTATTTATTTATACTTGGGTAGGATGTTAGATTATTAGCTAGCACTTTTATACCATATTCTAAAACCAGACCTAAGTGCTACCCTACATTTTCTTGAACGAAATAAGCAAAAACAACTAATGATCTTTCTAAAACTTAATATTTTTGTCCTTTATCAAACATTAGCACCTTCGTTCGATATAAGGTTAGGAAAACATTTAAGTGTGATTCTAAAATACAGGGGAAAATTCTCTGCATTATTAAAACTGAAATCAAAGTGGAGAAATCGACTTGATGTGTCAGATGACATGCGAGTAGCTTATCTAAAGTAAATTCAAGCTATTGACATCTTTGGAAGTCAGACTGTCAACTAAAAGGGCTGGTGCTGATGATTATTTCGACAGTCAAGTGAAGGGGGTATGGTACCATATTGGGCATTCCATTGGTGGTCTGGAATCATCAAAAGGCTAAGAACCCTTGATCTAGGTGGTTAAGGAGAGGGAGGGGAGAGGGGAAGCGGGAGGGAGAGGGGAAGAGGGAGGGAGAGGGGAAGAGGGGGGGACGGACGTGTAAGATTGGCTGAAGGTGACAACTGACGAAGCTATAGAAATTATATGGAAATCTTTGGTAGTAGAAGAAAAGAGAGAGAGAGAGAGAGAGAGAGAGAGAGAGAGAGAGAGAGAGAGAGAGAGAGAGAGAGAGAGAGAGAGAGAGAGAGAGAGAGAGAGAGAGAGAGAGAGAGAGAGAGAGAGAGAGAGAGAATCTTTTACCTGCATGCGTTTTTCATTACGATGTGTGAAAATACTACATCGCCATCATCCCCGTATATGAAAGTGATCACAAATATTAAATAGTTACTTAACAAATCAACAAACCAATGAATAGATGAATAAATATATATTAAAAGAAGTAACTTTAAGAAAAGAAAATAATTTACTATAAATAATTAACAATTGCATTCAATAAAACAATGTGTATGAGAGATAAATAGACAAATAAAACAAGAATAACCAAGAGACAGATCGATGTACATCTTCAGCCTTCCCTGCGTAAGGTGACGTTTGCCGCCACGACCACGTGAGAGGGAGTGGCGTGAGGCTGGCGCTGCGGGACCTTCTGCACGTCACTGAGTAACTCCCGCTACTATTACATACAAGTCTTTAGATTACCCCACGTAGTATAATGAAAGATATCGATCAAACAACAATTGTGAGCAGCTGAACAAATAGCGGGAAGGTGGTGGTGGTAGTAGTGGTGGTAGATTACACATGAAGAACAGATACCAGATGACCCGTTACTCTTCGGCACTCTCCGCGCAGAGAAGCTGGAGGCCGCCGTTGCCCGCACTCAGCGGCACCTGCGGCAGCGCCTGCTCCGCGTGGAGGAGCACAGCGGGTGCCGCTGCTCGCTGGTGGAGTCCATCTGGGTGGACATGGAGCGGCTCATGCAGCGTGACATCCATGGTGGAGGTGCTGCAGCGCATCGGCGCCTCCAGCCCAGGGGACACGCGTGCTGTCACCGGGAGCACGAGGGACGGGGGCGGCGCAGCCCTGAAGGAGGAGCGGGAGGCCGCCGAGCGCGAGAAGGAGATGACACTCCTCGCCAGCCGCGGGGCCCGTGCCACTGCCAGGGCGCGGCTGCGGGGGCCAAACATGACCTGCATATCATGAATGGCGTCGCCGTGGGGCAGCGAGAGAGGCTGGGCGACAATGTCAGCGCCACGCTTGCAGGGGCGACAGTCTCCTGAACCTGACGCGGGAGACTGACCACAGGGCGGAGAACGTTCGCTCACGGGAAGACACCTCTGGCGCACAGAGTTATACACTATCTACAGAGTTATACCAGAACTCTGTGTTCTGGTGCCGCGCCGGAGGGGCCCGTGGTGGACGGTGAGGCACCGGCGGGGACATCAACGGTACAGTCCCTCTAATACAAACTGACGGAGAACGTTGCCAGCGCCGCCTGGGAGACTAGGGAGATCTTCGTGTCCGACACAGCCCTGACGCCTTGCCCGCAGGTTGAAGTGCAGTTGTTTAGTTTGCGTCACTTCAGCCGCTTATATCTATTTTTCTATCTACATAATGAGAGTATCTGCTAAATTACGTACAATACTATCAAACCTACATGGCAGAGAACAACAGGATAGCAGAGAACAAAACTTCTTCCCGCTCACCCGTCGCTCCGGCGACCTGCCGGTAAGATAAAATTGAAAAAGAACACCATTATCATGATCATTATCATCATTAGAATAATTGGTGCATTTCCAGTTTGACACGAAATTCACTTTGGTGGATTAAAAAAAAAATTCTGGTGAGTTTTGATGTGTTTTGAATGAATCTGCCTACCGTTTCTGTCGCAAATCACTTTTTTTTCTAGAAAGCTAACCGTCAGGTTAGGGGGAAAAATCGATGGTCACGTGTTGGTGGTTTTGGGACTGTTTTTACTTTAAGTTGCGGATTTTTGGGTTGATTGTCTTCGATAGCAAATGACACATTTGCACCCGGTCGTGATAATCCTCAAGGAGGATTATCCAAAGCCTACTGTATACAGTAGTCTTTGGATCATCACAACAGTAATTATTATCCTCAAGGAGGATTATCACAACAATTATCCACAAGGAGGATTATCACGACCGGGCTTTGAGTTTGAGTTGGTTAGGACCTCAGCCGTGCCCTCTGATGGAGGTCACATCCTACTGACATCCCTAGAGATTAATTATATTGACCTGGGTCATGCCATATCTTCCAAGGCCCACCCCCCATTCAGCCTCTGTCTAACTTCTAAGTCTATAAGGAGAAAGACTCAGAGAGTCTGTCAGACACAGTTTACTCGATCTCTGCTACAGCTGCAGTGATCAGAGGAGGACATAAAGTTGCTTGCCTGAGTGACTTGCAATACGAGTTTAGAGAATACATTACTTGTCCGTGCATTCATGCATAGAAATAACACGTGTTGCAACGAGTTAAACCCCACAGAAGAAATGCTGTCACTTTTTACAAAGGACATTTATTCCAATGCTGACGATCAGGAGTATGTTCAATCAATCATTGGGGGCATACGCCAGGGGGCGCGTCGCCTCGCCCACCCTACGACGCCACTCCCGGGGGTCACCACGCGCGAGTTCCCATGCAGGCTCCTTTCCCATACCAAGCAGCTCTCGACAAGAAACATCAACTTGCCCCAGCCACGAGCCTTGTGGGCGCCCCCTTGGCCTCCTCCACGCCGGATTGTCTCTTACAGATACAACCCGATGAGATGGATCGGTTTCAGGGTAGCGTGCCACATGCCCATATAGCCGAAGTTGGCGCTGACGGACTATAAAGGTAATAGGCCTCGATTCAGTCTCACGGTGCAATCGTGTTGTAAACACGTGCAAGGAGTATGTTGATATACCTGATATATAAATGTTCAGAAAAAAACCCATATAGTATAGCATGTAAGGCATGAATGGGTAACAGATATGTATGCTAATATATATGTATACCTAATTACCTATATATTGTTTTTTATAGGTATATTACTTGTCGAATATTTTTTTTCCTTTTTTGTTATATCTCTGTCAGTTTTCTTGAGCCTCATACATACATAACTGATTATAATATTTTGGGTGGTTTTGTCGCAGTGTTTTGAGACCGAGGTCGTGGTTTTGGGCTGGCTTTGGGATGAGATTGGATGGGAACACAGTCTGCGATCTGGCAACCCTGCCGGGGCCGCCCTCTCAATAACGCCCCACTCAGTGTGTTGCTGGACCGCGTGCCAGCTGGGGTGTGGAGTGTGTTCGAGCATCTCCTCTCCACCACTCACTCACACACTTAACTCTCAACTAAACTGTGCGCTAGTCTAGAGGTCGCAAGTGTTGAACGAGTGTATGAAATGAAGTTTATCAAAGTTTTCAGGCTGTTGTAAAGGGAAGGTTTGACTGCACTCGTATATTTCACGTGTTCAGCCCAAAATACAGGGTGTCACGATGGTAGAGGGAAAGACGCGTTGCCTTGTACCCCTTCACACATTCCATAATGGAGCCACGAAAGCGCCAACATTGCAATTCGCAGCGCCGTCATGGTCCTGATTATGGATCCATCGTGACCGAACGTGACGCGCTCGGCCGAGGCCACGACAAGTTAGTGCATGCACTAAAAAATCGGGAAGCTCCCCGATTTTTGTACCAACGCAGCGCTATCGTAAGTCTATCGTGACGCTATCGTTATCTATGTAGCAGCTTCGTGACACTATCGTGATCGTCGTATGTCTATCGTGATAATAAAAAAAGTTACGCGCGCCTTCATCCCTACCTTCCCCCTTTTTTGCACCCCCTTCTGCCTTCTCCCCCCTTTCTCATTCACCTCCACCCACCCCCGACTCCCTACCCCCTACTCCCATCACCATGTGGTGACACCACCCACCCCCGTTTTAACCACTCACATCCCCACCACCCCCAACAACGCCTCCAGATCCCCCCCCTCGTTTCCCCACCAACACCAACACCCCCTTCTTTATTACAACTTCTTTATCCCCCCCCCGCGTTCCCCCCCTTCTCCATCACCCACACAACACTGTTTCTCCCACCTTCATCTCTACCCCCTCTTCCTTCTCCATCCCCAACATCCTCCCCCGTGTGGGGCATGTTGCTAGCTCTTGACGCTATCGTGATACGTTCATGGCACCGTCATGGCAAATTGTAGCTCTATCGTGACGACAAAATTACCGTTAATTTTCCATTCGTGACTTAGTCTAACAGCTATCCTGACTCCATCGTGACCATCTTACGACCGTCATGACACATACTTACAGGCAGCGTGACATTGCTGTGAGGCTATCGTGGACTGCGTTTATCGGGGTCAAATTTCACGATAGCGTCAATAATCAAATTGGTGGCGCTATCGTGGTTCGATTATGGAATGTGTGAAGGGAGCTTTAGGGAGGAGGAGGAGGGGAGGGGAGGGGTGGGGGGGAAGGGGGAGTACATGCGTCTTATGGGGTGCCAGCTGGGTGGTGTTTGTATGTACATAGCTCTATAACCATCCCCTTGCACCCCCACCTCCCACCATGCGGTATTAGGAACAAAGATAGGGGGGTTAGGGGGTAGTGGTGGTTTTGACACGCGCACACACACATGCACACACACACACACACACAAACACACACACACACACACACAAACACACACATACGCTCACCAGGGACACCTTGTAACAAATTGTTCTCAGATTTGCTTTTTTATTCATTTGATTTTATAATTTCCCAAAAGACAATGTTTATCATATGAGAAGAAAGGGGATTAGTCTAGTTGCCAAAATGTTGACCTTGCAGTGTTAACTACTGTAAACTTTTTTGGGGGAAATGTATTATATATGGTTAGGAGAGCAAAATAAGCTTGGTTGCTACTTGTGCAACCTTTAGCATTTCTCAGAATTCGGCCTTTTCTTTAATTTCTTCGGCCAATTTTCAACTTTTGATCTTGATGACATAGAGGGTTGTGTAATACCTCTTTTTAGGGGTTTTCCAGGATGGGGAGTCCATTTCTGGGGTTAATTTGTGGATATGGGGTCAACATCAAGGTCAAATCAGAGGTCAAAAGGTCAAATTTGGCCTAAAATCAGGAAAAATCACCTTTATGTGGAGTGAATATATAAAGGACCACGAGCGGACAAGAAGAGGAAGAGCCAAGGAAGTTCGGCTAACCGCAAATACTCCCCTTCCATGTCGAGAAGCTATTCTTCACAATTCCAAGAACAAGAATATGCTCAACAACATTCTATGCGGCTATCAACTTCCACACAATATTCAACTCGTCAACAAGCTGGACTGTGTCGTTACCCATGATGAGGCAGACATAACCCTCTGCAGCTACATGCTGAAAGCAGTGAAAGAAGGCGCCGAGACCATCCGCATCCTTAGTGATGACACTGATGTCTTTGTTCTCTTGGCGTACTGGACATCGAGGATGCAAGTTTCCGCCAAGATTGAAATGGAAAAATGGAATGGGGATTTCTTGGACATCAACGAAACTGTTCGGCGGTTAGGCCTGAGAAAGTGCAGCCAACTTCTCGGTGTCCATGCACTGTCAGGCTGCGATACAGTGTCGTACCCCTTTAGAAAAGGAAAGTTGTCAGCGCCCAAGCTCCTAGAGATAGACATGCCAGGTCTCGATCAAGTGCTCGGACAGCCAAGTAATATGGTTTCCTCCACCACCGCGGCGTGACTCTGATACAAATGTTTAGGCTTCCCGCCGGCATGTTCCCGTTTTCTGGAACAGTATGTCGCGTTTACTCAAGAACACGTCAGGTTAGGTTACGTTAGGTTATGGTTATATAAGGGTGGGTTTATTTTCCTTACAATACATTTGTAACTTTGTGTGGAAATCACACTGAGGGTATTTTCGAGAAAATCCTATGGTTAGTTCGGAACTACAGCAAAGCGTCTTCACTCGGAAACCACACATGCTCCCCATAGAGAACGGGAATATGCTTCCCGCCGTGGCGACCAAGCTTGGTGGGTTAACCCAGGCAGAAACACTCACACGCACACGCACACACACACACACACACACACACACACACACACACACACACACACACACCACACAGAATATTTATATATATAAGTATATGTATATATATATATATATATATATATATATATATATATATATATATATATATATACATATATATATATATATATACACGCACACGCACACGCACACACACAGAATATTTATATATATAATTTTATATATATAATTATATATATATATATATATATATATATATATATATATATATATATATATATATATATATATATATATATATATATATATATATATATATATATATATATATATATATATATATAATATATACACACGCACACGCACGCGCACACACACAGAATATTTATATATATAAATATATATATATAATTATATATATATATATATATATATATATATATATATATATATATATATATATAAATATATAATAAAACTAGGAAATAGACGTCCAGGCTAAAGATGTGGAACGTGTCCAAGCTCGCACAGGCTAAAGTCAACTTTTTAAATACCCTCACCTTAAAATACTTCTATTACAACCTGACCTAACCCAACCTAACCTTCACCATCCCCTTCTTTGATTTTCTTTACTTTTTACAGAGAAAAGAAAAGGGCTAAATTGTAATTTGTTGTTTTAAAACCATAAATGGTATTTATTTAATCAGAGAATTTTTTTTTTTACAAGCCAATATGCACTCTAGACCTTACCCCCATTCGTGGAGTAAACATTTTACAAGCCTATATGCACTCTAGACCTTGCCCCATTCGTGGAGTAAACATTTTACAAGCCAATATGCACTCTAGACCTTGCCCCCATTCGTGGAGTAAACATTTTACAAGCCTATATGACAGATTTACCAATCTATTTAGTACCAAAGAATGAATTCTGCTGAAATAGGTGTCCAAGCTCGCTTCCCTCGCTTGGACAATTAATAATCATGCTTTACATTCAATCAATGACTATGTGCCCATGTATATTTTGCCACTTCGATATCCATAATATTTTCAATTCCTCCCAAACCTTACAGATACACAGACACACACACTTTTTGGCAATTGGCATATTTACACACAAAATCTTCCATCCTGCTTTTCTTCTTATGTGGCTTTCACTTGACTGTGTCCCCCCCTTCTCTCTCTCTCTCTCTCTCTCTCTCTCTCTCTCTCTCTCTCTCTCTCTCTCTCTCTCTCTCTCTCTCTCTCTCTCTCTCTCTCTCTCTCTCTCTCTCTCTCTCTCTCTCTCTCTCTATCTCTCTCTCTCTGACCCCCATCCATTGACCGTGTTTTTATGCCTCGTCGCAATGTATGCAAATGACACACTTTGTCTTTTACATTATGTAAATGACGCTATTTTGAATAACTTTTATTTATGGCACCGCACCATCAAACTGACGACGACGACAAACAAGTACACGACGACGACAAACAAGTACACAACGACGACAAACAAGTACACGACGACGACAAACAAGTACACGACGACGACAAACAAGTACACAACGACGACAAACAAGTACACGACGACGACAAAC
>JACEEZ010018603.1:54455-61955 GCA_016584305.1 Chionoecetes opilio
TGTGTGTGTGTGTGTGTGTGTGTGTGTGTATTTGTATGTGTGTGTGTGTGTGTGTATGGTAGGGTGTATGTGTGTGTGTGTGTGTGTGTGTGTGATCTCTTAGAGTGGTGAAACGACCAGGAGAAAATGAAAATGGAAGAGAAAGATAAACAGAGAGAGAGAGGAGAGAGAGAGAGAGGAGAGAGAGAAAAGAGAGAGAGAGGAGAGAGAGAGAGGAGAAAAGAGAGAGAGGAGAGAGAGAGAGAGAGAGGAGAGAGAGAGAGAGAGAGGAGGAGAGAAGAGAGAGAGAGAGAGAGAGAGAGAGAGAGAGAGACTTGAAATGAGATATTTGTATAAATTAAGCAAAGATGAATTACTAGCAAGGATGAGGAAAGATAAATATGATGAAGATAGAATATGTGGAGGAGAAGGAGGAGGAGGAGGCTCTCTTCAATCCAGGCTTTCTCTACTCAAGTCGTTAGATCTCAGGGTGCTTCATCTTTGCCTCTTTCTCTTTTAATATTTAAACAGTGATCTCTCCTTTCAAAGTCAAAGTCAAAGTCAAAGTCAAAATTGTTTATTTGCCCATCTTTAACCCTTAGAAATGAACATTTCACAAATATCTAGGCAGAGCTCTTTTAATGTAAACATTTTTAAAGAGCTCCCAAAAATTATCTACGTAAATTTCAATAATTACCTAGGGCACATAAGCTAATATAATACATACTATTCATACTGTAAACTCATATCTGGTTTTTCATAAAGAGTTAGAAGTATCGTATACGCATATTCACATAATCACAAACCCAAACCATACACACAAACACATATACAAATATATACATACAAACACATATACACGTACGCGCACGTACACATACAAATACACATACATATGCACATATACATTATACATACATACACATACACACATACGCATACAAATACACACATATACAATTATACATACATATACATGCATTCACATACACATACATACACACACATATATACATATACATCACACACAAATACATATACACCACATATTTAATATACATTATCACTGTTGTTGTTTTTGTTGTTTTTTTTTTTAATATATTTTTGTTTTATACACATACATAAACCTGTATATAAATATTACTAAGGCTGCAGCAAAACTCCCTCTCTCTCTCTCTCCCTCACTCTCTCTTTCTTTCTTTCTTTCTCTTTCTTCTTTCTTTCATGGTTTAACAGTTTTCTATCGATAATCAATTTTCTCTAAAAGATCCACATCAACAAACATTGCATTTTCTTCTTACGTTCTCATTCACTAACACACACACACACACACACACACACACACACACACGATGCTTATGAAACGTAAAGCTTTACCAAACTCTGAAAAAGTAGTCATGATTACAAGATTTTTCCCTTTTTCCCTTCGGGGCCCCCCTTGGCTTCCGGGTCGGCAAGCTCCCCAACCTGCCGTAACCCAGACAACCAAGGGCTACGTTTTCTACGCTAAACACGCTCTAACGACATAACGTTTTCTCTTCCTTATAGTTTTTTCTTCCGTCTTATGGGGAGTTAAGAGCTTAATCTAGTCTCTCTGACAGGGTATTACGGCATATTATTTTTTTTTAGTTCCATGCTCTCTCTCTCCTCTCTCTTCTCTCTCTCTCTCTCTCTCTCTCCTCTTCTCTCTCTCTCTCTCTCTCCTTCTCTCTCTCTCTCTCTCCTCTCTCTCTCTCAGGGTTAAAAGTCGGTTTTTGTAATGCATCCTAACATTTTTTCCCTTCCTTCGTTACACTTTCCACACGTCGCTCTACAAACATTCAGTGAAAACATTCTTTTTGATTTTTTAAAACGGGGCTGATCAGATTTTTTTTTTCCTTCATGTAAATAAATATTATTATTTTTCTACTTTTTCATTGTTCTTTATACACATTTCTTTTCATGCTGGACTCTCTCTCTCTCTCTCTCTCTCTCTCTCTCTCCTCTCTTCTCTCTCTCTCTCTCCTCTCTCTCTCTCTCTCTCTCTCTCTCTCTGCTCTCTCTCTCTCTCTCCTCTCTCTTCTCTCTTGTAGCGTGTGTATGTGTGTATGTGTGTGTGTGTATGTGTGTGTGTGTGTGTGGTGTGTGTGTGTGTGTGTGTGTGTGTGTGTTGTGTGTGTGTGGAAGAAAGTAATGAGATGAAATTTCAGCAAAAACTCTGCCAGATGGTTTTCCAACGAAAGTGTACGAGAAAGGGGGAAGGCTTCATACAAACACAAACACACACCACACACACAAAACACACAAAACACACACCCCACACACAACACACACAACACACACACACACACATGCAATGGTCAGGTTGGTAGTGTGCTGGTCTCCTATTTGTGGGTAGGCGGTTCGAATCCTTGCTGCTCCCGGGGATTTTCACTGACAAATTCGGGCGGTTACTGTTACCTTGATAACGGGATGGGTTGTGTGTTGTGTGAAGTTCCAGCATTTGCCCAAAGACCCGAGTTAATAATGAGCTCAAGCTCGCACGAGAGGTGTGAAACTGGCCCCCCCCGATCGCGAGGTGGACAAGACCATGGGTGAATGATAACACACAACCCACACACACACACACACACACACACACGCGGCACACACACACCACACAACACACACACACACACACACAACACACACACACACACACACACACACACACACACACACACACACACACACACACACACACAGGGTTGGAAAGGGTGTCCTCCTCCTCTGTGGGAATACAAGGTCACAAATATCAGGTCCTGGGTCTGTGCCTATTCTGCGGTGGTAAACACGACCCACACGCTGAAAGGAGACCCACGTAATAGTTTCTGCCCGGCCGGGGATTCGAACTTTGGATCTCTGGTTGTGAGAAAGCGGAGGAGAAGGAGGAGAATGATGATGAGAAGGAGAATTTGATAAAATAGGAAGAGGAAGAACAGGATGAGGAGGAGGATGATAATGAGGAGAATATGAAGTAAAAAGGAAGAGGAAGAACAGGAGGAGGAGGAAAAACTATAAAAGATAGAAAATGAGGATGGGGAAAAGGATATGAAAAGCTGACGAAAACGTAAACTGAAGACAAGTTTTTCATCGGATCAACAATATAATGCGGAGAAGAATGATAATAAGAAGGAGAATATGAAAGAGAAAGGAAGAGGAAGAACAGAAGGAGGGAAAACTTTAAAGGATGAAAAAAAGTATGAGGAAAAAGATATGAAAAGCTGACGAGAACGAAAACCGAGACATTTTTTTCATTCGGGGCAAAAAAATAAGATTCAAACTTTGTACATGTCATTCCATTTTGCACAATATCCCGTAAGCCTCAAGTAACGATTAGACATGAGAGACGTGTGGGATGTAACACCGAAGATGTCACGTGTAAATACTGCATGAGAGACCTTGTCCTTTACGTTGCTTTCAGGCCATTACTCTAGTCTGCTTCTGCTGGTACTGACCTTTGGCAACATGTATATACGTCTCTCTCTCTCTCTCTCTCTCTCTCTCTCTCTCTCTCCTCCTCTCTCTCTCTCTCTCTCCTCTCTCTCTCTCTCTCTCTCTCTCTCTCTCTCTCTCTCTCTCTCTCTCTCTCTCTCTCTCTCTCTCTCTCTCTCTCTCTCTCTCTCTCTCTCTCTCTCTCTCTCTCTCTCTCTCTCTCATCTCAATATGGTTTTCGTCCTAAATTTTCTACAGAACTAGCAATACATCAACTTTGTCAAAATATTTACAATGCACTAGATAATAAGATGTTCCAAATATCAGTTTTTTGTGACTTGTCTAAGGCTTTTGACACTGTATCCCACTCCATTTTATTAGAAAAATTATTGGTTTATGGCATTCGTGGTCCAGCATATAACTGGTTTAAAAGCTACCTAAGCAGCAGGAAACAATGTACAGTCTTTAATAATACTCCATCCTCATACCTGCATATTGGTTGCGGCGTTCCGCAAGGTTCTGTTTTAGGCCCTCTCCTATTTTTACTTTATATAAATGATATTACACGTAGTACTGATAAGCTAAAATTCCTACTTTTTGCCGACGACACAACTATTTTTTTTCAGGGACAAGATCTTAATAACATCAAAAATATATTAAATACAGAATTACTTAATGTTTCATAGTGGATAAAAAGCAACAGATTAAGTTCAAATGTCACAAAAACACATTATATGATATTTCATCCCCTGTTGACGCAACCATTACATGTTGATATTTATATTGATAACCTTAGGCTAAATAAAGTTCATGAGTCCAAGTTCTTTGGGGTAACAATTGATGACAAATTAAAATGGAAGTCTCATATATTTGAAATTAAGACTAAACTTTCTTAAATCACTGGTGTAGTACATAAAATACGTAATAATATACCCACTGACTGCTTGAGACAAATATATTTGACATTAGCATATCTGCACATTATATATTGTTTAGCTATATGGGGAGGATCATTCAAAACCTTCATCAATAGTCTTTTCATTACTCAAAAAAAATTGATGCGTGTTATGACTCACAGCCACCGTTATGCCCACACTAACACATTGTTTAAAGATCTGAAATTACTTAAATTGCCTGATGTGATAGCCCTTCAAACCAATATATTTGTTCATAAGGCACTCCATACGCATACAACTGACCCTGACTTCCAATTAGCTTCTTATAATCCAGACAGTCGACGACCACATGATCTGAGACTCCCATTATGTAGAACATCCCATGCACAGCAAGGCATCACCGTTAGAGGTGTTAGATGTTGGAACCAACTGCCACAAGATCTTAGGAGCATTGTACCACTAAACACTTTCAAGTACAAATTAAAACAAAAACTATATAATGACTATTAACATTTAGGTGATTGTGAATATATATATTTTTTTCTTTTCCTGTGAAACTCGGAGAGTAGTGATATATCACTACTATGTAACTTGCTTTTTCTTGTTTTTTTTTCTTGTTTTTTTCTCTAATTATTTTCTAAATATATTTCTAAATAATTATTATTTGCACATAAACAAATTGCCATTTGTAAGTATTTATTATAGGATCACACCTTGAGTTTACTTATGTATATTTTGTTTACTGTATAAACTAATGTGTTGGTTATATATGGGAATTTAGATTTATGTTTATTTATATAAATTATTTAGGACTATAAAATATGACGTCTTAAGGTTTAAAATATATACTAGCACAGGTCTGTACAAGAGCCTCGGCTCAACGAACCTGGTCCTCAGATATACTGTATGTACTGTAAATATATTTGTTTAACAATTGTAACAAGAGGTCAATAAATATATCAATATCAATATCAATATCTCTCTCTCTCTCTCTCTCTCTCTCTCTCTCTCTCTCTCTCTCTCTCTCTCTCTCTCTCTCTCTCTCTCTCTCTCTCTCTCTCTCTCTCTCTCTCTCTCTCTTTTGTAGGATTTGTGTTACCTAAGACATAAAGCGAGAAAAAAAGAAAGAAAAACGGTACATACACATTACATAGCCAACCTATATACAAACACAAACATAAATCCACCCTCACATCCACCACAATATTCCTCTCTCTCTCTCTCTCTCTCTCTCTCTCTCTCTCTCTCTCTCTCTCTCTCTCTCTCTCTCTCTCTCTCTCTCTCAAATCAAGGGTGAATGATGTAGCCAGTGTTGTAGTGACGTGTGTGTTGTAGTGATTGAGTTGCAGTGTTCATAGGAAGCCCTTGTGTGTGAGAGGTGTGTTGTGTGCTTTGACTTGGGGAGGCGAAGGCGAATTCTTGGTATAATTCAGTTTCGATTGGAGTGAAGATGGTGAATTAGTAGTTTCAGTAGTAATAAATAGAGATAGTGGCTGCAGTAAGGTGTTGGTGGCATTATTATTATTATTAGTAGTAGTAGTAATAGTAGTAGTGGTAGTTTCGATTGGAGTGAATGAAGATGGTGAGAGTATTAGATGTAGTAGTATTAGTAGTTTTAGTAGTAATAGATATAGATAGTGGCTGCAGTAAGGGTGTTGGTGGTGCCAGTAGTAGTAGTAGTAGTAGTAGTAGTAGTAGTAGTAGTAGTAGTAGTAGTAGTAGTAGTAGTAGTAGTAGTAGTAGTAGTAGTAGCAGCAGCAGAGCAGCAGCAGTAGTAGTAGTAGCAGTAGCAGTAGTAGTAGTAGTAGGGAGATGAGTAGTAGTAACAGTAGTAGTAGTAGTAGTAGTAGTAGTAGTAGTAGTAGTAGTAGTAGTAGTACTAGTAGTAGTAGTAGTAGTAGTAGTAGTAGTAGTAGTAGTAGTAGTAGTAGTAGTAATAGTAGTAGTAGTAGTAGTAGTAATAATAGTAGTAGTAGCAGTAGTAGTAGTAGTAGTAGTAGTAGTACTAGTAGTAGTAGTAATAGTAGTAGTAGTAATAGTAGTAGTAATAGTAGTAGTAGTAGTAGTAGTAATAGTAGTAGTAGTAGTAGTAGTAGTAGTAGTAGTAGTAGTAGTAGTAGTAATAATAGATAGTAGTAGTAGTAGTAGTAGTAGTAGCAAGCAGAGCCATTATCCCACAAACAGTTCCACACACCAAGCACCAACACACATACAAAAGCGCCTCGTAACCATATGCCAAACTTCACAACACACTTTTCTTGCCACCCTCGTTTCCCCACATTATGTTTCACGCCATAACTCGTCTCCCTCTCTTTGTACCCTCCACCCTTCCTTCCCTCCCTCACACCACCCCTCTCCTCTCCTCTCACGCATTAAACAACAACAACAATGACACCGCGGCCATAACTTATCCACCTCCATAACACGGCTCTTCATTCACGCCCTAAGTCTCCCTCATTCAGGATATTTCCGTCCTTAGAGCAAAAATATTTATCATGTCTTAGCATTTTCTGACGGGTTACGAGCGTCCATTAACCTTAAATGACTCGTATTCCTCCTGTTTGAAATTCTCTACTGCCTTCCGCGCTATATCGCCTTGCCTTTGCCTTTTACCTTTCTAATGGTCACTCATCCTTCCATCATACACTTTAAGAATAAGATACGTACACGCAGAAAAGCTATGCTGTCTGCCTTGATATTTGTTGCATCTTGATAGGGTAGTAACAGTAGAAGTAGTAGTAGTAGTAGTAACAATAGTAGTAGTACACTGTAAACACAGAATTGCCGAAATCTTGTCCCTGTGACAAGCTCGGCCTTGTATCGGCATTATAGTTTGACAAGAAAACTCGTCACACTGACAAGATCTCTTCCTCATTTTCTTCTGCACATGACAAGTTCTAATCTTGTCATGAAATCTTGTCATGAAATTCAACGTACTCGTGAAATATTTTTTCATGTAATTCAATAATTTACTTTGTGCAAATTTGATTGAAATATTTTCAGTTAATACATTTGTTTTTAAATCAAATAGTCCATCTCTCTATTCATCAATCTATCTAACTATATATATCCATCTATCTGTCAATCTCTATATGCCTGTGCTCACACAGCATCACCTGTGGTGTGGTGCGTTGGTGTGGTGTGGTGTGCTCACTGCATGCGCGGCTCCCTC
>JACEEZ010018603.1:71955-99455 GCA_016584305.1 Chionoecetes opilio
CCACACCACACACACACTTGGCTTCTCGTATGAATGAAATATTTATCACTAAAGCTTCTGATGAAATTTTCGTGTGTGGTGTGTGTATGTGGGTGTGTGTGGGTGGTGTGTGGGGTGTGGTGTGTGGGGGTTTGGGTGGGGGGGGGTGGGTGGGTGGGTGGGTGGGTGGGTGGGTGGGGTGGATGGGGTGGGGTGGGTGGGTTGGGGGGTTACATGGTCCTGGTGTGTTTGTTGCAGTAGATAATTAAGTCTTCTTTTCTTTTCATTCTTTTCAATTTTTTCAGCTTCACTTTTTCTCCCTCTTACCATATTGTATCAGGGACTGGGTAGCAATATATATGTAGGAATGGGAGAGGCTTTTAAAAGCTTTCCTATACATAAAGTACGGCAGCAAGCACCCAAATCAAAGGTAAAACCCTCCTTGGGAGGCGGTAGGGACAGTGGTTAGCCGGGTGGCGTTCTCGAAGACCGAGTTTTGAAACCCGAGTGAGACCCATAAATCAACTTAAAAAAATTTCTTCACCCTCGAGTGGCCTAAGAACACCCACATGCTGTCCATTAACTCTACCTTCGATTGCGAGTGCATCGGATGACACAGTGGGGTGGCATGAGCCTCTAATCACAGGCGTCACTATAAAAATCCTGCCTGTGCCACCACGGGCGCGGGCCAACCATCACAGCCCTGAAGTGAGCTTCCAGGGCCTACCATCCGAGCCCTGGATGTCACTGCCTACAGACGCTACAGGCATAGATGTAAAAAAAAAAAAAAAAAGGGATATCTACAGATAGCCCTATTTATGATAAAAACAAAGCCACCCTTTGATTTCAACTCACTTTTACTGATGTCGAGAAAACGTTGATCGAAAATAACGAAAATCATCTTTCTTCTTTCTTTCTCTCTTCTGCCTTTAGTCCCTTTAACTCACGAACCACGAAACGACCAAGGATGAATAAGTCATCAAAATGTTGCTCTTATCCTGACGACTTAAAAATGAAACAGTCTTAAAATGTCATGCGAAAGATGGAAGGCTAAAAACTAAAATCAGAACATAGCTGACTGACCGATCGACTGATTGCAATCTACGCAGCGGACTCGTAAACTTTCAAAGCGGGCAAATGTAAATGTGTGAGAAAAATTATTGAAACTAGTAAACAAGAAAAAATATTCATAAATGTTCAAGATGAAGAGACGGATGAAGGAGATAAACAAGAACAGGGAAGGATGAACTATATGTCACCCATTCCTGCATTCCACCACTGAATGAGAACAACGGTGTGCTAGTGGCATAGAAATAGTGGCTGTAGGAATAGTGGCATAGGAATAGTGGCTGTAGGAATAGTGGCATAGGAAGCATAGGAATAGTGGCATAGGAATAGTGGCTGTAGACACTATAGACTCTGGCTGTAGGAACAGTGGCATAGGAATAGTGGCATAAGAATATTGGCATAGGAATAGTGGCTGTAGGAACAGTGGCATAGGAATAGTGGCATAAGAATATTGGCATAGGAAAAGTGGCTGTAGGAATAGGGCATAGGAAGCATAGGAATAGTGGCATAGGGAAAAGTGGCATAGGAAAGTGGCATAGGAATAGTGGCTGAGGAATAGTGGCATAGGAATATGGCTGTAGGAATAGTGGCATAGGAAGCATAGGAATAGTGGCATAGGAATAGTGGTGTAGGAATAGTGGCTGTAGGAACAGTGGCATAGGAATAGTGGCTAGAATAGTGGCATGGAATAGTGGCATAGGAATAGTGGCCCTAAGGGAAAATGGCATAGGAATAGTGGCTGTAGGAATAGTGGCATAGGAATAGTGGCCCTAGGAATAGTGGCTGTAGGAATAGTGGCTGTAGGAATAGTGGCATAGGAATAGTGGCATAGGAATAGTGGCTGTAGGAATAGTGGCATAGGAATAGTGGCATAGAATAGTGGCTGTAGGAATAGTGGCATAGGAATAGTGGCTGTAGGAATAGTGGCTGTAGGAATAGTGGCATAGGATAGTGGCTGTAGGAATAGTGGCTGTAGGAATAGTGGCATGGGATAGTGGCATAGGGATAGTGGCTGTAGGAATAGTGGCATAGGAATAGTGGCATAGGAATAGTGGCTGTAGGAATAGTGGCTGTAGGAATAGTGGCTGTAGGAATAGTGGCTGTAGGAATAGTGGCTGTAGGAATAGTGGCTGTAGGAATAGTGGCATAGGAATAGTGGCATAGGAATAGTGGCTGTAGGAATAGTGGCTGTAGGAATAGTGGCTGTAGGAATAGTGGCTGTAGGAATAGTGGCTGTAGGAATAGTGGCTGTAGGAATAGTGGCTGTAGGAATAGTGGCTGTAGGAATAGTGGCTGTAGGAATAGTGGCTGTAGGAA
Source organism: Chionoecetes opilio (assembly GCA_016584305.1). Taxonomy (NCBI): domain Eukaryota; kingdom Metazoa; phylum Arthropoda; class Malacostraca; order Decapoda; family Majidae; genus Chionoecetes; species Chionoecetes opilio. The sequence continues at coordinate 74,320 of JACEEZ010018603.1, forward strand.
TAGTGGCTGTAGGAATAGTGGCTGTAGGAATAGTGGCTGTAGGAATAGTGGCTGTAGGAATATTGGCTGTAGGAATAGTGGCATAGGAATAGTGGCATAGGAATAGTGGCTGTAGGAATAGTGGCTGTAGGAATAGTGGCTGTAGGAATAGTGGCTGTAGGAATAGTGGCTGTAGGAATAGTGGCATAGGAATAGTGGCTGTAGGAATAGTGGCATAGGAATAGTGGCATAGGAATAGTGGCTGTAGGAATAGTGGCTGTTGGAATAGTGGCTGTAGGAATAGTGGCATAGGAATAGTGGCATAGGAATAGTGGCTGTAGGAATAGTGGCTGTAGGAATAGTGGCATAGGAATAGTGGCTGTAGGAATAGTGGCTGTTGGAATAGTGGCTGTAGGAATAGTGGCATAGGAATAGTGGCTGTAGGAATAGTGGCTGTAGGAATAGTGGCATAGGAATAGTGGCTGTAGAATAGTGGCTGTAGGAATAGTGCATAGGAATAGTGGCTGTAGGAATAGTGGCTGTAGGAATAGTGGCTGTAGGAATAGTGGCATAGGAATAGTGGCTGTAGGAATAGTGGCTGTAGGAATAGTGGCATAGGAATAGTGGCATAGGATAGTGGCTGTAGGAATAGTGGCTGTTGGAATAGTGGCTGTAGGAATAGTGGCATAGGAATAGTGGCATAGGAATAGTGGCTGTAGGAATAGTGGCTGTAGGAATAGTGGCATAGGAATAGTGGCATAGGAATAGTGGCATAGGAATAATGGCATAGGAATAGTGGCTGTAGGAATAGTGGCTGTAGGAATAGTGGCTGTAGGAATAGTGGCTGTAGGAATAGTGGCATAGGAATAGTGGCATAGGAATAGTGGCTGTTGGAATAGTGGCTGTAGGAATAGTGGCATAGGAATAGTGGCATAGGAATAGTGGCATAGGAATAGTGGCATAGGAATAGTGGCATAGGAATAGTGGCTGTTGGAATAGTGGCTGTAGGAATAGTGGCTGTAGGAATAGTGGCATAGGAATAGTGGCATAGGAATAGTGGCATAGGAATATTGGCTGTAGGAATAGTGGCATAGGATAGTGGCATAGGAAATAGTGGCTGTTGGAATAGTGGCTGTAGGAATAGTGGCATAGGAATAGGTGGCATAGGAATAGTGGCTGTAGGAATAGTGGCATAGGAATAGTGGCTGTAGGAATAGTGGCTGTAGGAATAGTGGCATAGGAATAGTGGCATAGGAATAGTGGCTGTAGGAATAGTGCTGTAGGAATAGTGGCATAGGAATAGTGGCATAGGAATAGTGGCTGTTGGAATAGTGTCATAAGAATAGTGGCTGTTGGAATAGTGGCATAGGAATAGTGGCTGTTGGAATAGTTGGCTGTGGAATAGTGGCATAGGAATAGTGGCTGTAGGAATAGTGGCTGTAGGAATAGTGGCATAGGAATAGTGGCATAGGAATAGTGGCTGTAGGAATAGTGGCATAGGAATAGTGGCTGTAGGAATAGTGGCTGTAGGAATAGTGGCATAGGAATAGTGGCATAGGAATAGTGGCTGTAGGAATAGTGGCTGTAGGAATAGTGGCATAGGAATAGTGGCATAGGAATAGTGGCTGTAGGAATAGTGGCTGTAGGAATAGTGGCTGTAGGAATAGTGGCATAGGAATAGTGGCATAGGAATAGTGGCTGTAGGAATAGTGGCTGTAGGAATAGTGGCATAGGAATAGTGGCTGTAGGAATAGTGGCTGTAGGAATAGTGGCATAGGAATAGTGGCTGTAGGAATAGTGGCATAGGAATAGTGGCTGTAGGAATAGTGCATAGGAATAGTGGCTGTAGGAATAATGGCTGTAGGAATAGTGGCATAGGATAGTGGCTGTAGGAATAGTGGCTGTAGGAATAGTGGCTGTAGGAATAGTGCATAGGAATAGTGGCATAGGAATAGTGGCTGTAGGAATAGTGGCTGTAGGAATAGTGGCATAGGAATAGTGGCATAGGAATAGTGGCTGTAGGAATAGTGGCATAGGAATAGTGGCATAGGAATAGTGGCTGTAGGAATAGTGGCTGTAGGAATAGTGGCTGTAGGAATAGTGGCTGTAGGAATAGTGGCATAGGAATAGTGGCATAGGAATAGTGGCATAGGAATAGTGGCTGTAGGAATAGTGGCTGTAGGAATAGTGGCATAGGAATAGCGGCTGTAGGAATAGTGGCTGTAGGAATAGTGGCTGTAGGAATAGTGGCTGTAGGAATAGTGGCTGTAGGAATAGTGGCTGTAGGAATAGTGGCTGTAGGAATAGTGGCATAGGAATAGTAGCATAGGAATAGTGGCATAGGAAGCATAGGAATAGTGGCATAGGAATAGTGGCATAGGAATAGTGGCTGTAAGAATAGTGGCATAGGAATAGTGGCTGTAAGAATAGTGGCATAGGAATAGTGGCGTAGGAATAGTAGGTAATGCACATAGATTAGTATATATTTCATCCATTCCAGTTCTTGTTTGTCATTTCTCCATTTCTAAATTTCAAACAAATTAAAATAGAAATGCTCATCACTAGTGTACGTATCTATCATTTGTAATTATTTACAGTAAATATATATACAACTAGCCGCAAAGCCGCCCTCCGGGCGGACTTTTTGGCTGGCTCCTGCGGAGGGCTATTGGTGGGCCTTCGGCCCACCACCTGTGTTTGGTGGGCCTTCGGCCCACCACCTGTGTTTGGTGGGCCTTCGGCCCACCAAACATGGACTCTCCAGATAGCCCCTTCTAACTTTCCTGAAATCATGGATGTAGAAATGTATGTATTCCCCCCACCCATTCACTCACCCATTACCCATCACCCCCCACCCATTCACTCACCCATTACCCATCACCCCCCCACCCATTCACTCACCCATTACCCATCACCCCCCACCCATTCACTCACACCATTACCCCCACCCATTCACTCACCCATTACCACATCACCACACACCATTCACTCACCCATTACCCATCACCCCCCACCCATTCACTCACCCATTACCCATCACCCCCCACCCATTCACTCACCCACTTACCCATCACCACACATCCATTACCATCACCCCCCACCCATTCACTCACCCATTACCCATCACCCCCCACCCATTCACTCACCCATTACCCATCACCACACACCCATTCACTACCCCATTACCCATCCACTCCCCACCCATTCACTCACCCATTACCCATCACCACACACCCATTCACTCACCCATTACCCATCACCCCCACCCATTCACTCACCCATTACCCATCACCCCCCACCCATTCACTCACCCATTACCCATCACCACACATCCATTACCCATCACCCCACCCATTCACTCACCCATTACCCATCACCACACACCCATTACCCATCACCCCCACCCATTCTTCACCCCCCACCCATTCACTCACCCATTAACCCATCACCACACACCCATTCACTCACCCATTACCCATCACCCCCCACCCATTCACTCAGCCATTACCCATCACCCCTCACCCATTCACTCACCCATTACCCATCACCCCCCCCATTCATTCACCCATACCCATCAAATGAGCAGCTTCATTGTGATTTTTCCTAATTTTTTACATATACGTGGCCCTAAGTGCATGCCATTAGCCCCCCGAAAATATAATACAAATAATATATCTGTTCGTCACTCAGGATAACTATTTTTTTTAGCTACCAATGACATGACCCAACCCCACCCCCCCCAAAAAAAAAGTTACGGCTCAGGTGTATATACTCGCACGTTACCAGTATGTGACATGTAAATATAGTGGTGTTCTTTAGCGGGGCCCTTAAGCTGCTGTATACAATCACCGCCATCACCACCACCACCACCACCATCACAACCATCACCAGCAGTCATCACTAAGCACCAAGCCAGCACGGAACACATCAGGGAGCGACAGCGTGTCAGGTAATTGTGACACACTTGAAGGGGGGCACTAAAGGGCAGCGCGCGTCGGGGATTAGGACGGCGCCTGTATTCCGCCGGTCGCGTCGCCTTGGGATTAAGCTGATGGGTAAGCCTCGCCGCCTCCTGCATCACCTGTCACTCACTGTCGCTATCCGCCCAGACGATCAACATTTCTCCCACTGAGTGGGGTTTGCAATGATATTTGACACACGGAACACTGCACACTGCACACCCTTACTTGTACTATACACACATATAATTACTTGTTCAATTCCACTAAATATTCCACAAAATTGTATTGAATGCGGTTATTTTAATCAGCTGTGGGTCCCGCGATCCGATGCAGGAATCTTTGTTCTCTTTGGAATACCAGGATGCTAAAAACATGCGGAAGGAGAAAACCTGGTTGGGCAAAGTTACAACAAAATGTAGAAGAGAAAACAATTCTGATTATATTATCATTAATTATTAATAACTGATATATTTTATTACACAACAAAAACTGAAAATGTTGAAGGTACAAAGGATGAAAGAAAACGAAGAAATGATGGACAAATACTCGAAAAGACAATGTTTATCACATGAGAAGAAAGGGGATGGTTTCCCCCACCAGCGCGGCGTGACTCTGATGCCAATGTTTAGGCTTCCCACCGCGGTGACCAAGCTTGGTACAAAGGATTGGCGGGTTTGCCCAGGCAAAAGAGGTAAACACTCAAACACACACGCATGCACGCGCGCACACACACACACACACACACACACACACACACACACACACACACACACACACACACACACAAGGAGAGAGAGAAGGAGAGAAAGAGAGAAAAAGTTCATATATACATATATATTACTAATCATGTTTTACATTCAATCAATAACTTCATGTTCCATGATGGGTAAGCCCATGTATATTTTGCCACATCGATATCCATAATATTTTCAATCCCTCCCAAACCTTACAGATACACACACACACTTTTTGACAATTGGCATATTTACACACAAAAGTTTCTTCCATCCTGCTTTTCTTCTTATATGGTTTTCACTTGACTATGCCCCCCTCTCTCTCTCTCTCTCTCTCTCTCTCTCTCCTCTCTCTCTCTCTCTCTCTCTCTCTCTCTCTCTCCCCTCTCTTTTCTCTCTCTTCTCCTCTCTCTCCTCTCTCTCTCTCTCTCCTCTCCCCCCCCCTGCATCACCGAGGACCTTTACACATTTCACTACATATTTGTTTCCTTTCCCTTCCTACAATACGAGCCACGCACACATTTATACATTGCCGTAACTTTTCACTCTCCCTTCCAAGCCCTACACAGCAAGGCTCATACAGTGTCATCGTTTTTTTATCCGATTTACATGAAAGACTCTGCGACAGTCTGCCTTCCTTTTATTACTTTTTCTTGCTCCTCCTTCTACGACTTTACGGTTCTCCAAAAAGAGCACATCAGCACGTCTTTTTGGGCTGAAATTTGATGTTCGACTTCCGTGATTTCTGTTGAGGAGACACGTTATTTGTATGTATATGTGTGTGCTTTTTTTATTTATTTTTTATTTTTGCGTTGGAGTCTATAGCGCATGTAGCCTTTTTTTATATTCCTTCCTTAGGCTATGTATGTAATGTATGTAATGTGCTCGAAAAAAAAGGATAGATATATATAAACACTACTATACCACTACCACCTCAATCCTTCAGTACAAGTCCACAACCGGGCAAAGAGCTTCACAACTTTGTCCATGAGTCACGGCGGCGTGCCAATCTGTGCCGCGTTTCCTTGTTTCCTATTGATAGTTCACGGCGGTGAGAGAACATTGGGGAGACAACTTCTGTGTCAAGCCACTGGACTGGAGCCGCTTTGGGTATTTCTCTCTAAGCTTTGTAAATACTGTTCATTCCAGCTGTCCGTTCTATTATATTGATATACGTACACGACTCACTTTTGTAGTATTACGCTCTAAGAAACATGTATAGTACGTGATGTATTGCTGCGTCCAGTATCTGTAATTAGCTTTAGTTTTTGTTGCTAATGCTCACAGAATATTAATTATACCAGTTTCTTTGTACATGCCACTTTTAGGGTCAATGATGCTGCTTTGCCCTTGGTTATCAAACACCATTATGTGTTGTTCATTTCCTTACCTACTTGAAGTCCTTCCTACTTACGACAGTCAACACTTTCTGATATATTTATTTTATTTTGTAAAGTTTAAGATTCATATTATGTGATCTACATCTTACAGTATATAGTTTAGCTATTTATTCATGTTTTTCTTGGAATCTTTTGTTCTTTTAAGCTCCTCTAAATTGACTTTCTTAATCTTTATATCTTTTGTTCTTTTAAGCTCCTTCAAATCAGCTTTCTTCATTTCCTTCTTTAAAAATGTACCTAACCATAATTTTCGTCATACTTTCCTAAACAACATTTGCTAACACGTCACGCTCATCTCTCTCCATAACTCCAAACTTTGCAGCGCATAATTCTCCAATTTTCTTTTTGCCAACCTTGCCAACAGTCTCCGGCAACTGAAGTCTATGTAGTGAATGGGATAAAATCTGTCTCACGTCATCGTAAAGCGTCTCATTTCCTTATCCAACTTCTGAAGCCTCGGAGCAAACACGTGAAGCTTGCGTGATACTTCATTTCCTCATGTATCTATAGCTATATTATGGGTCTTTTTCCTGTATGCCTTCGGGTGAAAATAAGATTATCATTATTATTATTACTTTCCTACATCATTTGAATACTATTCTTGCTCTTCCGTCTGACACACTGCTGAGCTCTTACCTTACCGCGAACCACATTCTGCTGACATAATAATCCAGCTTATTTATGTGGCATAATAAATAATATATGTTTGGAAGAGCTAGACAGTTTGATTATTTATCGTTCACATCTCGTACATCACAGCTTCCAACAACATCCCAGGTGATATTTTTTTTTCTTGTCAACAAGTTTCATCACTGTGATCGTCTGTCAGGCTCTCGACTCACTCAATACAGACCCTCATTGTTTTAGATTGTCTCATGCCCCGAACTTTGCCTTCAGACGTCGCCATGTCACTCTGGACGCCGCCTGGATGCCCGGCGGGAAATGTGGCGGGCGTGTGTCGTGGTAACCTTGTCAAACAGCATAGCCAGAATTATTACTGGTTGTGTTCATTGTGTGTCTGCAGGGAATTGCCGCGCCTCCCTGCCACACAAACATCGGCTTTGGCTGTTTCCTTATTCATCACATTCGCTGCAGCTTTGTCGTCTGCGTCCCTGGCGCCGCCACGATAGCCGAGCCCCGCGCCGCTTGAGAGTGGCATATATCTCTATCTCTATCTCTATCTCTATCTCTATCTCTCTCACACACACACACACACACACACACACACACACACACACACACACACACACACACACACACACACACACACACACACACATGAACTGTTGAGGCCACACTCCCGATAGAGCTTGTGGCCCTCTACAACTTTGTCATCAGTGAAATTTTTTTATCTCGACCGTAAGTGGTTTTACTGTACGAAAAACCCCTCTGAGCCTGCCCCGCCCGCCCCGCATAAATCCGTCCCTATATATATATATATATATATTATATATATATATATATATATATATATATATTATATATATATATATATATATATATATATATATATATATATATATATATATATATATATATATAATAGAGGAACGTGAGCTGGACTTAGACCGTGTTTTACGTTCTGCAGCGTTTATTTGACATTTACCGGCCTACAGTTGGAATACATGTTTTGTTGTACGTCAAATGTTATGTTCTAAAAAGCCGTCCGAATTGCTCTGTGAATTTTAGTTCTCGAGTTGCCAGGTATGGATTTTACGGTTTTTTCGTTGTGACGAGTTTATGCGACTTTTATCGGCCCAATGACCGTTTACATATTTTCCCCTACGTACAATTTACTATCTTTTGGCTGTGAAATACAAACTTTCTGCGACTTACGGTTTGGGAGTTAGAGTAGAATTTTACGTAACGGTTTCTCCCGATCCACAAATATTCATTATTGTGGAAATTATATTGAATAGCAATTATTTCTTACGGTCATTATATACAATTATTACTGAGATCATTTTCACGTATATATGTAAATAAAAAATATCATAGTTTCTGGCGGCAAAATTCCTCAAAATTGGGTGGTGACAAAGGTGACATAAACAAGCTAGGTGTGGCTTTTCTGACCCTGGTTTAAGATCTGTGACGTGCGCAGCACGTCGCAGATCATAAACAAGCTAGGTATGGTTTTCTGACCCAAGTTTAAGATCTGCGACGTGCGCAGCACGTCGCAGATCTTAAACAAGCTAGGTTATAGCTTTTCTGACCCAGGTTTAAGATCTGCGACGTGCGCAGCACGTCGCAGATCTTAAACAAGCTAGGTTATAGCTTTTCTGACCCAGGATTAAGATCTGCGACGTGCGCAGCACGTCGCAGATCTTAAACAAGCTAGGTATTAGCTTTTCTGACCCAGGTTTAAGATCTGCGACGTGCTGCGCACGTCTCAGATCTTAAACAAGCTAGGTTATAGCTTTTCTGACAAAGGTTTAAGATCTGCGACGTGCTGCGCACGTCGCAGATCTTAAACAAGCTAGGTTATACCTTTTCTGACCCAGGTTTAAGATTTGCGACGTGCTGCGCACGTCGCAGATCTTAAACAAGCAAGGTTATACCTTTTCTGACCCAGGTTTAAGATCTGCGACGTGCTGCGCACGTCGCAGATCTTAAACAAGCTAGATGTGGCTTTTCTGACCCAGGTTTAAGATCTGCGATGTGCGCAGCACGTCGCAGATCTTAAACAAGCTTAGGTATGGCTTTTCTGACCCAGGTTTAAGATCTGCGACGTGCGCAGTACGTCGCAGATCTTAAACAAGCTAGGTGTGGCTTTTCTGACCCTGGTTTAAGATCTGAGATCTGCGCAGCACGTCGTAGATCTTAAACAAGCTAGAAACGATTTTGTATGAGAAGTGAGCCTTCTGGCGTCTGGCGGACTTAATGTAGGTGTTACGGCAATGTCGAGGGCACACTTCTGATAGAGTTTTCTGCGCTCTACAACAAGTTTGTCCTCAGCAAAATTTATCGAATCTCGAACTAAGTGGCTTTTCTGTGAGTTTAAATTGACATGGATTGGCTTTCAGGTGAGCTTCGTAGCGTCTGGCGGACTTAGTGTAGGTCTGAATAAAAGTTTTAAAGTCACACTCCCGATAGAGTTTGTGGCCCTCTACAACTTTGTCATCAGTGAAATTTTTTTAATCTCGACCGTAAGTGGCTTTTCTGTACGAAAAACCCCTCTGAGCCTGCCCCGCTCCGCCCCGCATAATTTTTTCTCTCTCTCTCTCTCTCTCTCTTCTCTCTCTCTCTCTCTCATCTCCTCTCTCTCTCTCTCTCTCTCTCTCTCGTCTCTCTCTCTCTCTCTCTCTCTCTCTTCTCTCTCTCTCTCTCTCTCTCTTCTCTCTCTCTCTCTCTCGTCTCTCTCTCTCTCTCTTCTCTCTCCTCTCTCTCTCTCATCTCTCTCTCTCTCTCTCTCTCTCTCTCTCTCTCTATATATATATATATATATATATATATCTTATCTCTATCTATAATAATATAAGCGAAAGTGTGTCTGTCTGTCTGTCTGTCTGTCTGTCTGTGTGTGTGTGTGTGTGGTATAGGTTCTGCCCCCCGTGGCGCAAACACCTCATATGGCACATTTTTGGAATCAGGTTGACCAGGGGAAGGTCATAAGCCCACTTATGAGATGATCCGATCACTTTTTTTTTTCTTTTTTTTTAGCAGCCTATTAGCGAGAATTGTGAAAACAAAAGTGGGTTGCGAGAATTGAGGAAGCCTTGATGTAGGGTGATGGGTAATGGGTGAGTGAATGGGTGGGGTGATGGGTAATGGGTGTGGGGGGATGGGTGAGTGAATGGGTGGGGGGTGATGGGTTGGGGTGATGGGTGAGGGAATAGGTGGGGGGTGATGGTTAATGGGTGAGTGAATGGGTGTGTGGTGATGGGTAACGGGTGAGTGAATGGGTGGAGGTGATGGGTAATGGGTGAGTGAATGGGTGGGGGGTGATGGGTAATGGGTGAGTGAATGGGTGTGTGGTGATGGGTAATGGGTGACTGAATGGGTGGGGGGTGATGGGTAATGGGTGAGTGAATGGGTGGGGGGTGATGGTAATGGGTGAGTGAATGGGTGGGGGTGATGGGTAATGGGTGAGTGAATGGGTGGGGGTGATGGGTAATGGGTGAGTGAATGGGTGGGGGTGATGGGTAATGGGGAGTGAATGGGTGGGGGGAATACATACATTTCTACATCCATGATTTCAGGAAAGTTAGAAGGGGCTATCTGGAGAGTCCATGTTTGGTGGGCCGAAGTCCCACCAAACACAGGTGGTGGGCCGAAGGCCCACCAATAGCCCTCCGCAGGAGCTAGCCAAAAAGTCCGCCCGGAGGGCGGCGAAAGTGTGTCTGTCTGTCTGTGTGTGTGTGTGTGTGTGGTATAGGTTCCGCCCCCCGTGGCGCAAACACCTCATATGGCACATTTTTGGAATCAGGTTGACCAGGGGAAGGTCATAAGCCCACTTATGAGATGATCCGATCACTTTCTTTTTTCTTTTTTTTAGCAGCCTATTAGCGAGAATTGTGAAAAAAAGTGGGTTGCGAGAATTGAGGAAACCTTGATGTAGGGTGATGGGTAATGGGTGAGTGAATGGGTGGGGTGATGGGTAATGGGTGTGGGGTGATGGGTGACTGAATGGGTGGGGGGTGATGGGTTTGGGGTGATGGGTGATGGGTGAGGGAATAGGTGGGGGGTGATGGGTAATGGGTGAATGAATGGGTGTGTGGTGATGGGTAATGGGTGAGTGAATGGGTAGGGGGTGATGGGTAATGGGTGAGTGAATGGGTGGGGGGTGATGGGTAATGGGTGAGTGAATGGGTGTGTGGTGATGGGTAATGGGTGAGTGAATGGGTGGGGGGTGATGGGTAATGGGTGAGTGAATGGGTGGGGGGTGATGGGTAATGGGTGAGTGAATGGGTGGGGGGTGATGGGTAATGGGTGAGTGAATGGGTGGGGGGAATACATACATTTCTACATCCATGATTTCAGGAAAGTTAGAAGGGGCTATCTGGAGAGTCCATGTTTGGTGGGCCGAAGGCCCACCAAACACAGGTGGTGGGCCGAAGGCCCACCAATAGCCCTCCGCAGGAGCTAGCCAAAAAGTCCGCCCGGAGGGTGGCTTTGCGGCTAGTATATATATAATAGAGGAACGTGAGCTGATATTTAGACCGTGTTTTGCGTGCTGCAGCGTTTATTTGAAATGTAACGGCCTATGGTTGGAATACATGTTTTGTTGTGCGGCTGTTACCGGTCTAGCGGAAACCATCACCAATGGTCTGTGACTTTTGGTTCGCGAGTTGCCATGTATGAATTTTACGGTTTTTCGTTGTGACGAGTTTATGCGACTTTTGTTGGCCCAATGACCGTTAACATATTTTGAGCAACGTTGGGTTTACTATCTTTTGCTTGTCAAGTACAAACGCTCTATGGCTTACGGTTTGGGGGTTAGAGTATGAATTTTACCGTAAGGTTTTTCCCGATCAACAAATATTAATTATTGGGGAAATTATATGGAATAACAATTATATATACCGTCATTATACACAATTATTACTGAGATCATTTTTACGTATATATGTAAATAAAAATTATCATAGTTATTTCCCCCGTATAAATGCATACAAACATTACTCCATCTCCACTACTATTAATCACTGGGAAAATTACATTGAATAACAAGTATTTACACCGTCATTATACACAATTATTACTGAGATAATTGTTACGTATATATGTAAATACAAAAAATTACTTTTCTTACTGCAAAATTCATCAAAATTTTGGCCTCATTTGGTTTTTGGCTTTTTCCTACTAAACTATTGATCTAAACAGAAAATTGCCGTAAATAATTTTTGTCCAGTTTGACGAGATCTACGCAATGGCAAATTCCGTTTAGTCCTAACATGTCACGTTCTCGAGATATATTTTTTTTAATATTTTTTTCCAATATTTTGCGGATACGTGACACAACACACTGCGTTGGCTTGTTCACTTTCCATGGGCGAACGAGAGCTGGACTTGGACCGTACGTGTTTGACCGACTTACGCTTTTTTTTGTGAGTTTTGGCGTTTGGTGATAGGACCTTAGACCTTAACTAGTATCCAGCCCTGAAACCACCTACGTTGGGTAAATAATAACGTGGAAAATCCAGTGGACAGGAAACAGGTTTTTACCCGAAAAACGAGGCGATTTTGTATGAGAAGTGAGCTTTCCGGCGTCTGGCGGACTTAATGTAGGTGTTACGGCAATATCGAGGGCACACTTCCGATAGAGTTTTTAGCACTCTACAACTTTGTCTTCAGTGAAATTTTTCGAATCTCCTGCTTAAGTGGCTTTTCTGTGAGTTTAAAGTGAATTATAGTGGTTTTCAGGTGAGCTTCGTGGCATCTGGCGGACTTAGTGTAGGTCTGAATGAAATGTTGAGGCCACACTTCCGATAGAGCTTGTGGCCCTCTACAACTTTGTCTTCAGTGAAATTTTTTGAATCTCGACCGTAAGTGGCTTTTCTGACCCAGGTTTAAGATCTGCGACACACACACACACACACACACACACACCACACACACACACACACACACACACACACACACACACACACACACACACACACACACATACACACACACACACACACTGGATAAATTGAAAGAAAGACTGGACAAATGTAGATACGGAGACGGGACCACACGAGTATAGCTCAGGCCCTGTAAAACACAACTAGGTAAATGTAACTATAGTAAACATACACACACACACACACACACACACACACACACACACACACACACACACACACACACACACACAGTCTCTACGTATGGATATGTAAAAAATATATCATTACCATTACACAAATTGGCTGATTGCAGTCTACCTCTGTAAGTGTGGTGGTGTTTATGTGTTGTTTGTGTGTGTGTCTGTGTGTGTATGTTTGTGTGTGTTGGTGTGTGTGTGTGTGGTGTTGTGTCTGTGTGTGTAGTTTGTGTGTGTGTGTGTGTGTGTAGTTTTGTGTGTGTGTGTGTGTGGTTGTGTTGTGTGTGTGTGTGTTGTGTGTTGTATGTTGTGTGTGTGTGTGTGTGTGTCTGTGTGTGTATGTTTGTGTGTGTGTGTGTGTGTGTGTGTGTGTGTGTGTGTGTGTTTGTGTGTGTTGTTGTGTGTGTTGTGTGGTTGTGGTGTGTGTGTGCTGTGTGTCGTGTGTGTGTGTGTGTGTTGTGTGTGTATGTTGTGTGTGTTGTGTGTGTGTGTGTGTGTGTGTGTGTGTGTGTCGTGTGTGTATTTTGTGTGTGTGTGTCTGTGTGTGTATGTTTGTGTGTGTGTGTGTGTGTGTGTGTGTGTGTGTGGTGTGTCTGTGGTGTATGTTGTGTGTGTGGTGTGTGTGGTGTGTGTGTGTGTGAGTGTCTGTGTGTGTTTGTGTGTGTTGTGTGTGTGTGTGTGTGTGTGTGTGGTGTGTGTGTGTGTGTGTGGTGTGGTGTGTGTGTGTGTGTTGGGTTGTGTGTGTGTGTGTGTGTCTGTGTGTGTATGTTTGTGGTGTGTCTGTGTGTGTATTTTGTGGTGTGTGTGTGTGTGTGTGTGGTGTTGGTGTGTCTGTGTGTAGTTGTGTGTGTGTGTGGTGTTGTGTGTGTGTGTGTCTGTGTGTGTATGTTTGTGTGTGTGTGGTGTGTGTGTGTGTGTGTGTGTGGTGTGTGTCTGGTGGTGTATGTTTGTGTGTGTGTGTCTGTGTGTGTATGTTTGTGTGGTGTGTGTGTGTGTGTGTGTGTGTGTGTGTGTGTGTGTGTGTGTGTGTGTGTGTGTGTGTGTGTGTGTGGTGTGTGTGTGTGTGTGTGTGTGTGTGTGTGTGTGTGTGTGTGTGTGTGTGTGTGTGTGTGTGTAAGCAAGCAAGTACGTATATAAAGAAAATCTAGTCCTGCAATACATATATAAACGTATGAACATAAAATATGCGTATTACATTATACAAGGAAAATGTTGAGCGCGAAGTGTGTGCGGAAAAGTCCAGAGAAAGAAGAAGTATATTATTCATATGGGGCGTATATTTACACCTGAAGCAAGGGAATGGATGGAGGGGAGGGAGGGGAGGCGGGGAGGAGGAGGGAGGGGAGGCGGGGAGGGGGAGGAGGGGAGGGAAGCGAGGAGGAGAGGGGAGGGAAGCGAGGGGAGGCGGGGAGGGATGGGGGGGGGTGGGGGGGGTAAAGTCTGATGAGTGTGGGGCTTTGCATGTTAGAGGTTAAGGAAGGGAAGAGTAGTTGATAGGAGAGAGGGAGGGAAGAAGGATGGGACGGAGGGAGGGAGGGAGGAAGAGAGGGAAGGCGGGAGATTTTTCAGAATAGGAAAGAAATGATAAAGTAGCAATATTATGCAAATAACAGATGCACTCGCCTTACATTTTAGAGAGAGAGAGAGAGAGAGAGAGAGATGAGAAGAGAGAGAGAGAGAGAGAGAGAGAGAGAGAGAGAGAGAGAGAGAGAGAGAGAGAGAGAGAGAGAGGAGAGAGGAGGAGAGAGAGAGAGAGAAGAGAGAGAAAAGAGAGAGAGAGAGAGAGAGAGAAAAAAAACACACACACACACACACACACACACACACACACACACACACTATACAGAAAGACAAAGAGATAGACAGACGGACACAAACACAGACAAGCAAACACAGATGGAGGCAAACAAACATGTAAACATAAAGGCATAAAGACACGCAAACATACATACAAAAACACAGAAAAAAGACTACAATAATTTTTGTTGATAGTTGTTGCTTTTTTCTTTTGTTATATTTGCTGTTGCTACCGCCGCTGTTGTTGCTGTTACTTTTTTTTTTCTTTTTTTTTTACTCTTGCTACCGCTTATATATTTACAGGTACAAGGTCGGTCAGGGAAGGAGGTTGGGGGGGAGGAGGGGGTTGGAGGAGGAGGTTGGGGGAGGAGGTTAGGGGGGTGTAGGGAGGTTAGAGGGGAGGGAGGGAGAGGGAGAGCGGACAGTGGCAATAAACAAAGGCAACGCAGATTATAACCGAACAAAAGCACAAAGGAAAAAATGTATAATAAAAACTTGGCAGAATTAGCCTTGCGGGGGGGGGGGGGGGAGAGAGAGAGAGAGAGAGAGAGAGAGAGAAGAGAGAGAGGAGAGAGAGAGAGAGAGAGAGAGAGAGAGAGAGAGAGAGAGAGAGAGAGAGAGAGAGAGAGAGAAGGGAGAGGGATGAGAGAGAGAGAGAGAGAGAGAGAGAGAGAGAGAGAGAGAGAAGATAAGATACTTTGATCCTATCTAGACACCTTTGCACGTACCAACGACAAGGTTATTGACTATACAAAGCGCCATCACGCCAGGACGAACCTGGTGGGCTCGAACCGCTGACCGAATGCAGGGATGCTGCACGCGAGCCCACAGCTCTACCAACCGAGCCACCCTACGGGTTAAGAGAGAGAGAGAGAGGAGAGAGAGAGAGAGAGAGAGAGAGAGAGAGAGAGAGAGAGAGAGAACAGGAAGAAGGGAAGGATAGAGGAAGGGCAAGCGAGAGAGGCAGCAAAGGTGAATGGGAGAAGGAGTAGGGAGTGAGTAGAAGGAAATGGAAGGAATTAGAGAAAGGAAGGAAGGAGGATAAAAGGCGTAGACAAGGAACACTAGACGAGGAAAAGGAAATAGGAACAGAGGAAGAGGGTGAGGGAGCTTAGCATTTGAAATATAATGGAATAAAGAAATAAATATAAAACAATGATGAAGGATGGAAATATAAACAACATTGAGTTAATAATGATTGAATAATGACAGCAACAAAGTAAAAATGGAGGGATGAATGCAGCACAAAAAAAGAGGAAAGAGAAAAAGGAAATAAAGATGTTGAAGATGGATGAATGAAAGGAAATAAGAAATAAATGAGAAGAGGCAAAGAAAAAAAAGAAAAAGAAAATGAACATAGATAACTCTCTCTCTCTCTCTCTCTCTCTCTCTCTCTCTCTCTCTCTCTCTCTCTCTCTCTTCTCTCTCTCTCTCTCTCTCTCTCTCTCTCTCTCTCTCTCTGGTACTGGAGTTAATGTTTGGAGTCACTCTTCACCACGATGGATCCTAACGAGCGCGGGATCAGCAGGTGAGATGACGGACACAACCACGCCTAATTACTACCCAGGTAACGACACCCACCTGACGATTTCATGACGGTGTTGCAGGTATGACAAGGACGTGCGTGTGTGTGTGTGCGTGTGTGTGTGTGTGTGTGTGTGTGTGTGTGTGTGTGTGTGTGTGTGTGTGTGTGTGTGTGTGTGTGTGTGTGTGTGTGTGTGTGTGTGTGTGTGTGTGTGTGTGTGTGTGTGTGTATTTCCGTACTTAGTTGTAGCATATAGGCCCACCCCACATTCTATATTCTCTTACTGTCTTCTATATAGGGACTGGCAACTAACTGAGCTTTTTGTTACTTGTTTCCCTCTTGACCAGTCCTTTGTTATGTAAAAAAAAAAATATATATATAGGGCCTGAGCTATACTTGTGTGGTTCTCTCTCCGTACGTGGTAATGGAGTGGTTGAAATGTTTTGCCTCTACATAAATTTAAGCAGCAAGTACCTAAAGCCAAGGTAAAACCCAGCAAAAAGGACATGTACAGATAGCTCTATACACATTAAGTACAAAGCTACCCTCTCATTTCAGTCCGTTTACTGAAGCTGATAAAACCCGGATCCAAAAATTCGCAAATCATCTTTTTCTTCTTTCTGTCTCTCTTCTTTCTTTTGTCTCTTTTCTCTCTAACTCACGAACCAAGAAACGCACAAGGATGAATAATGCATCGACATGTTGCTCAAATCCTCAAGACAGAAAAAAACCCACTGTCTCAAATGTCATGGGAAGGATGGAAGGATAGAAATTAAGCTCGCAACTCTAGCCGACCGACCGAGCGATTGCAATCTACGCAGCAGACTCGTAAACTTTCAAAACGGGCAAATATGAATAATATGTAAAAAAAATAACAGAAACTAGTTACAAAAAATATTATCATAAATTTTTCAAGATGTAGGGAAAGGGGCAGAAAAAATAGGATGGATGAAATATGTCACCCATTCCTGCATTCCACCACTGACTGAAGCATGAGAACAACTGTGTGTTAGTGGAATGCAGGAATGGGTAATATATGCTTCTTCCATTTCAATTACTTTATGCTCTTTTCCTACATCTTCCCTACATCCCTACATTTTGGAATGTCATTCATTGTAACCAGTTTTTCTACTATTTCTTTAAATTTGTGTTGTGTATGTTTGTGTGTGTGTATTTTCTGCTCTCTCTCTCTCTCTCTCTCTCTCTCTCTCTCTCTCTCTCTCTCTCTCTCTCTCTCTCTCTCTCTCTCTCTCTCTCTCTCTCTCTCTCTCTCTCTCTCTCTCTCTCTCTCTCTCTCTCTAATCAAACCTCCTCTCCCCCCCAGGCACGCCCCACCCCCCGCCCACCGCCGCCCCCAAGCCCTCGCACTGCCGCGGCTGCCCCTACTTCCTCAACACGCCCAAACACGTCATCACCGCGGTGGGCGCCGATGTCAACCTGACGTGTGGCGTGAGGATGCTGGGCGACAGGCAGGTGAGAGGAAGGTGTCATCAGTGTAGTTATCATCATTATCATCATTGTCATTATTATTATTATTATTATAAGCAGTAGTAGACCTGCATAATTCTTCCTCCAACTTCTCCATAGTGATATGTATATATATTTTTTAATGGTAATATATACGTAGATTGCCGTTATTTTGATGATGAAAATATGAAAGCTCTGTATCGTAAAAAAAAGTGCACGGTGACGTAAATGAATCACACACACACACACACACACACACACACACACACACACACACACACACACACACACACACACACACACACACACACACACACACACACACACACACACACACACGAACACACACACACACACACACACACACACACACACACACACACACACACCACGTGAGGGTACTCCGTAGTGTAGGGGTAGCACGCTCGGTTCACAACCGAGAAGTCCCGGGTTCGATCCCCGGGCGGAGCGGAAACATATGGGCTGTTTCCTTAAAACCCGAGCCCCTGTCCAACCAGCAGTGAATGGGTACCGGGTGTTAGCCGGGGTTTGTGACCTGCTCTCCGGGGTGGTGGCTTCGGCCAAAACCAAGCACTAAGGATGAATGATAAAAATGTTGATATGGAGACGGGGCCATACGAGCGTTGCTCAGGCCCTGTAAAATACAACTAGATGAATACAACTAGATGAATACACACACACACACACACACACACACACACACACACACACACACACACACACACACACACACACACACACACACACACACACACGCACGCACGCACACACACAAAAGAAAGAGAGAGCGAGAGAGAGAGAGAGAGAGAGAGAGAGAGAGAGAGAGAGAGAGAGAGAGAGAGAGAGAGAGAGAGAGAGAGAGAGAGAGAGAGAGAGAGAGAGAGAGAGAGAGAGAGAGAGGAGAGAGAGAGAGAGAGAGAGAGAGAGAGAGAGAGAGAGAGAGAGAGAGAGAGAGAGTTATCAAAAGTCAATTATCTCTGTAATTACTACTTATTATCACTATTATTGTTGTAATCATTATCATTATTTTATTACCATTCACAACTATAACAATAATTAGTAATATTATCATTATTATAATCATCACTAACATTATTTTTACTATTAATATTACTATCATTATTATTATTTTTATGATTATCGTTATTATCATTATCATTATCGGAATTATGGAGAAGGTGGAGAGGGAGGAGAAGGAGACAAGGGTGTTGCGAGGTGAGTTTATCCCCGAGTAGCTGTACTTTATTGACCATCTTCCCCTAAAGAAGCCAAAAAGAGCGAAACTAGTCGAGAATAAACTCACCTCGTAACACTCATGTCTCCTTTTACCCCCCTTTCCACATTATCATTACTATCATTATTATCAATGTTATTTTCATTATCATTATCATTACCTCCGCCAACGAAGTTGGAGGGGTTATGTTTTCACCCCGATCTGTCTGTGTCTGTCTGTCTGTCTGTCTGTTTGTTAGTGTACAGGATTTCTCGAAAAGTTACGAATAGATTTGGACCAAACTCGGTATACCAAGTCTATTTGGTATAAGAAAGAACTGATTTAATTTTGGATGAAATATATCGACAGCTGTTGCCATGGCAACCAATTGATAAAATATTCGGCCGGAGGTATGCGCTCATACTGAGTGCATATATATATATATATATATATATATATATATATATATATATATATATATATATATATATATATATATATATATATATATATATATATATATATATATATAATTGATGAAATATTCGGGCGGAGGTATGCGCTCTACTGAGTGCCCCCCCCCCCTAGTTATCAATGTAATTATTATTTCTATCATTATTTTTATTACTGTTATTTTCATTATCATTATTATTATCAATGTAATTATTATTTCTATCATTATTTTTATTACTGTTACCACTTACTATTATCATTACTATGGGGTGAAACCTTTTGGGCGAGATTAAAATGCATGAGTTCAGGTGAATGGACAACTGGATAAAAGCTGTAGGATATCCGTGCATAGGGGGAAGGGAGGGGGGGGAAGAAGGATGCACACAGTCTCGGTGGAGGTTCAATATGTTTATGGATGGAGAAGCGAGAGAGTGAAAGCAACGGGTCGTGATGGTGAAGCAGAACTGTACACAGGCAACGCTAAATGGAGGCCGCGGAAGTTGAGTGCAATTTTGCCTGTAAAGAATGCAAGGGATTCGCAAACACTGTACTGGTAATGGAGTTCCCTGTTGTTTGTGCGTGGCGGAGGTTGTAAGGGAACGTGAGGGAAATAGTAAGCTGATGGTTTTCAAGAAGGAAATGCAATTGAAAATCCATGTAGGTGAGAACAGAATGTGAGACTATGTGACATCAAAATGAATAAAGAAAGAGTTAGATTCATTTGAATAGTACTGGTTAGGTCCTGTGGAAACATTGAAGTATTAAGAGGACGTACAGTGGATTTCTGGGTTTCAAAAAAATTATGTTCAAACTTAATGATACTTTAATGGCTAATGCTTAAGATACCTACTTACATGTGTAGAAAGTTTCATTAAGGGAGAGGCAGGAGAAAAGTTGAACAAGGGAGGAAAGTATTAAGATCATTGGCGCGTGTGATTTAGGATAGACAGAAGTAAATACGTAATTGATAGCTATTAATAACATGACCATAGATTGAAGGGCAAAGATCTAGGGTACATGCAAGAGGATTGGAATTATGTGAGTCTGGTTTATGGAAGTATTGAAGTATATAGTTATTGGAGTCTGGTATATGGAAGTAATGAAAATCAAGGTGCGTGAAAGTAATGAGTCTGTCTGGAGGGTTCAGTGTGTCTGTTTAAAGATGATGGAATGAAATGGGGAGTGGTGGAGGAGGTCACCATTATCACTATTATCATCATTATCACTATTATTATCATTATTACTATCATTATCATAAATATTTCCACTATCATCATTATCCTTATCGTCACTATAATTTCATTCATTTACATTACTATTGTGATCTTTTCGAACACAGCCATTATGATGATTATTATTGTTGTAGTTGTTAGTAATTGCCTTGTTTATGTTTTTGTCTGAAAGTTGTGTATTGGCCGCCCACATGAGACCCACAAAGAGGCTTTTCATTAATTATTCACCATTCATCCGCGGAACAATCCATGAAGGCGCCGCAATATTATCCAGAAAGTTGGTACATTTAAGCTCCAACAGATACAAATAAATAATAAGTTACCCTAAGCACGGAAATTCAGGATACATGTCTCGCTATTCTCTGCCTGTCTCTTTAATGCATTTCCAAAGGGCATGATGGCGGAAGCCTGAGAATTCCTATCTCGGAAATGTATACTCTTACCAATAAAATTTAAAAATAATAATAATAAAAAGAAAGTCAATTTTTAGTTTTCCTCTCTTTCTATTATCTCATTCTGATTTATTTCCTATTTCATTGTTTCATCTTACATCTTTACGAAGGTCTGTATAAAAGATATTATTGAGGTGTAATGTGTTAGTGGTGGTGGTAGTAGTAGTAGTAGTAGTAGTAGTAGTAGTAGTAGTAGTAGTAGTAGTAGTAGTAGTAGTAGCAGTAGTAGTTGTAGTAGTAGTAGTAGTAGTATAGTAGTAGTAGTAGTAGTAGTAGTAGTAGTAGTAGTAGTAGTAGTAGTAGTAGTAGTAGTAGTAGTAGTAGCAGTAGTAGTAGTAACAGTAGAAAAGGTGGTGGTTGTGGTGGTGTTAGTACCGTAAAGAAGAAGAAAAAAAGAAGAAAAGAAGAAGAAGAAGAATAACAGGAAGAGCAAGAAGAGAAGGACGAAGAAAAACATGGAATCAAAACAAGCAAATCTACGTAAGTGGGAAGAGATGGAAGATACAAATAAACTAAAAAATAAGAAGAAAACTAAAGAGGTAAGACGATAAACCAGAATGAGAGCGAGAGAGAGGAAGAGACAAAATGAAATGTTTAAAAGACGAAGGGAAGGAGGAGGAAGAGGGGAGACAAAATTATATATTCAAAGGAAGGTATGTGAGAAGGAAAACAATAACGAATTCCAATGTAGAGAACTGGGGCAAAATAATAGATGGACGAGAGGAATACAAAGGAATACAAAGGAAACACAAACAGCAACAGACCGATAGGTCCTTACAAGACTGTTTGCTTTAACTACACTACACTAACTAGATAATAAGAGAGAAAGGATAGGAAGTAGAAGGCTCCTCCCCACCCACTCATCCCTCCAGCCGAAGCTGGCCGGAAAAGAAGTGATACCATGCAATATAGAAAAACTGCATGGAATTTGTGAGGAAAGTTGAAAGCTGTAATCTATGGCTAACTACTACTAGTTTGTGGGGGTAGGTTTAGTGCTTGATAGATAGGTCATGTTATGTGTGTTTTGTAATGGTGTGAACACAGTGTGGAGGTTCAAGGGTGGTGCGGCAGCCTTGCCTGGCGCTTTCTTGGGAGGCAGCAGTCAATCAGGCCCCAGCTCCGTTCAATCCACTGCGGATTGTGTACTTTCCATGTAGGACGCCGTACACTTCAATGCCTCCTGCAGCAGTGACCCCTGGTACCTTAAATCCCGATGGTGGTACCTAACTGTCAGGACCCTAACTGAACCACAGCCCGTCACAGGTCGAGAGTAGTAGTGGTAACCGTTAACTCGGGGCTATCTGTGTGTGTTATGAGATCTAATGTAGTGTTGGTGTAG
Source organism: Chionoecetes opilio (assembly GCA_016584305.1). Taxonomy (NCBI): domain Eukaryota; kingdom Metazoa; phylum Arthropoda; class Malacostraca; order Decapoda; family Majidae; genus Chionoecetes; species Chionoecetes opilio. The sequence continues at coordinate 96,639 of JACEEZ010018603.1, forward strand.
GCTCAGTGTGGAAGTTCAGGGGTGGTGCGGCAGCCTTGCCTGGCGCTTTCTTGGGAGGCAGCAGTCAATCAGGCCCCAGGTCCGTTTCAATCCACTGCGGTAGTGCACTTTCCAAGTAGGACGCCGTGCACTTCAATGCCCCCTGCAGCAGTGACCCCTGGTATATAATCCCGATGGTGGTCACTAACTGACAGGCCTTACTGAACCACAGCCCGTCACAGGTCAAAGTTGTAGTAGTGACCGTTTACTCGGGCTGTCTGAGACGTGTGGGAGGGGTTTGTGTAGACGCAACTCGCAATCATTTTACGCAATGAGAGTAAGTTTCAGAGGCCCGCGAGATAAATTTATTATTCCGAGATAAACAGTGACAAACCCGGGGGTTTGATATGAAATATTTATCGAGGCGATTTTTAAATGATTCTATTGTATTTGAGTTTACTACGTCTGACGGCAGCCCATTCCATACGTTTACAACACGGTTTGTGAAGAAGTACTTTGCTTCGTTCGTTACAAACCGTTTCCTGCTTATTTTATATCCGTTGTTTCTAGTTGAGCTTGACCGGTCTAGCGTGAAAAGATTTTCTGGGACTACGTTCGTAAATCCATTGAAGATTTTAAATACTTCGATGAGGTCACCTCTTATCCTTCGTTTTGTTAGTGGGAATAAGTTAAGTTCTTTAAGCCGATTTTCGTACGATTTATTTCGCAATCTAGGTATCATTTTAGTTACTCTGCGCTGTATTTTTTCTAGTTTATCTATGTCCTTTTTATAATAAGGTGACCAGAACTGCACACAGTATTCTAGATGGGGGCGAACAAGCGAGTTAAAAAGAGTGAGTATAACTTTTTCAGATTTGAAACTGTAAGGAGGAGGAGGAGGAGGAGGAGGAGGAGGAGGAGGAGGAGGAGGAGGAGGAGGAGGAGGAGGAGGAGGAGGAGGAGGAGGAGGAGGAGGAGGGAGGAGGAGGAGGGGGAGGAGAGGAGAGGGAGGAGGAGGAGGAGGAGGAGGAGGAGGAGGAGGAGGAGGAGGAGAGGAGGAGGAGGAGGAGGAGGAGGAGGAGGAGGAGGAGGAGGAGAAGGAGGAGGAGGAGGAGAAGGAGGAGAGGAGGAGGAGAGGAGGAGGAGGAGGTGGAGGAGGAGGAGGAGGAGGTGGAGGAGGAGAGGAGGAAAGGAGAGGGAGGAGGAAGAGAGGGAGGAGGAGGAGAGGGAGGAGGAGGAGGAGGAGGAGGAACAGCTATTATTCATGAAAAAAAGAGAACAAAAAGTATTCCTTATAAACTCATAATGGAAGTCTTTGCCAAAATTGGAAAACACGAACACGGGAACACTTTGGCTTCTGATGGAACGAGAAAATCTTCCTTTGCCTTCGCGATGTGGCACACAAAAATATATGGGAAGAAATGGAAGAAAAAAATGAAAAGAAAAGAATATATATAAAGGAAAATGCATGTAATATATTTGAACAGTAATATGGCGAACGAAGACATAAGTAGGGAAGAGAGAGAGAGAGAGAGAGAGAGGAGAGAGAGAGAGAGAGAAAAGAGAGAGAGAGAGAGAAAAGAGAGAGAGAGAGAGAGAGAGAGAGAGAGAGAGAGAGAGAGAGGAGAGAGAGAGAGGAGAGAGAGAGAGAGAGAGAGAGAGAGAGAGAGAGAGAGAGAGAGAGAGAGAGAGAGAGAGAGAGAGAGAGAGAGGAGAGAGAGAGAGAGAGAGAGAGAGGAGAGAGAGAGAGAGAGAGAGAGAGAGAGAGAGAGAGAGAAGAGAGAGAGAGAGAGAGAGAGAGAGAGAGAGAGAGAGAGAAGAGGAGAGAGAGAAGAGAGAGAGAAGAGAGAGAGAGAGAGAGAGAGAGAGAGAGAGAGAGAGAGAGAGAGAGAAGAGAGAGAGAGAGAGAGAGGGGAGAGAGAGAGAGAGAGAGAGAGAGAGAGAGAGAGAGATTTGATTTGATTTGATTTTGATACATTTATTGGCCACTTTGTACATAACATAAATAACAATAATAATAATAATGCAGCCAAGGTCCATTGAGCCAAGGCTCTATTACGGACCTACAATTATAATTACTGTAAGCTGACGCATGTTGTGGCCCATCCACCACCATGGATTACTTTTTTTAACAAACAATGAATCTCGTGGAAAATAATATGAAAAATAATGAATAATATAAGCAATAATATTAGTAATAATGGTAACTGATAATGATATAGAAATAATAATAATAATAATAGTAATAATAATACCAATAAGCAATAGTAATAATAGTAATAATGATAATAACCATATTAAATAATAATAATAATAATAATAATAATAATAATAATAATAATAATAAAAATAAAATAATAATAATAATAATAAAGAATAATATATATAATAATAATGATAATGATAATATTAATATTAATAATGATAATAATATTAATAATAATAATGATAATGATAATAATATTAATAATAATAACGTAATATTGATAGTAAAAATAATAACAATAATTATAATATAATAATATTTGCAATAATGATAATAATATTTATAATAATAATAATAATAATAATGATAAATGCACCTACCATAACATTACTATATGCAGTCTTGCAACTTGCATCACAAAAATGAGTTTTATAATATAAGTGTCTTACCTAGAATAAAAAAATAGAAATATTACCGGTAAATCTAATTGTAATTAGCTAATAACATGTTTTTGAGTCTGTTTTTGAGTCCAGCTCGTGAATGACTGTTCCTTGTCTCTTGAGGAAGTTGGTTCCAGTGTTTGGGTCCTCGGAATAGGATACTCTGTTGGGCGTGACTTGTTCTACACAGTG
>JACEEZ010018605.1:0-11804 GCA_016584305.1 Chionoecetes opilio
GGCCCGGGGGGTGTGGGGGTGGTGAGGGTGGCGTAGTGGTCACTGGTGAGCGTAGGGTTGCACCTGCCACGATGCGCCGGCCGCCAGGTCAACCCGACACCAAGGTAAGGTCCATTTTCGCCCCGTCCGGACGTGGGTGGGCTCCCCGGTGTTGAGGAGATGGATGTGAGGGACCTCCTCGAGCAACACTGCTAGGTGACGAACCCGTCAGGTTTGGTTGCCACACGGACTGCAGGATGGGGTGGTGGGGGGTTAAAATCGCCCGCCACTAGGGGCTAGTGTGCGATGGCCATGGTGAGCAGCTCCCTTGCCTCCAGTTGGTGTCGCTGGCTCCTGTACAGGTTTAAACAGTGAGGTTCGAGTCCTCCCACGTGCAGCTCCACCACCAAGGCCTCCACGCCATCACCACAGTGCGCCGGTCGGTGATTCTGCGGTGAGGGATGGCCCCTCACAGCGTCACGCAGCCACGGGTGCCCTCAGTGGCAGGGAGCGAGTGGAGACTGTAGCCCGCAATGCGCCACTTAAAGTCAGCAGGTGTGAGCGTCTCCTGTAGGAGAAACCACGTCAAGGTCCTCCTCGAAGATGGCCTGCAGCAGCCTGATGTTTCTTGGGGCGGAGGCCCTGGGCATTCCACTGCAGCACCTTTTGAGCCTGGTGTCCAGCGGATATGTGCAAAACCCTGCATTTTTTAAGTAATAACTCCAAACTTGGTACAGTGTTAAAGATGCATATCCAACAAAAACTGGATATGGACCCAAACCAAATATAGCAATGGCGGCCATTTTGAAAATGGCCGCCACTAAAGGCATTTTTCATTAAAAATCAGGAGTTTTATTTCACATGCAAGCATACGTTTTTTTGCCTATATCCATGTTTTAATGGATAATAATTCCGATGGACATAAGATTGTTGCGGTAAATTTCCAATCATTAAGGTTTTAGTATTATTTCGAGAAAAGATGGCCCGCCAATCATTTTATTTTTTGTGAGAGAAACATATTTGTGTGTCAATTGTGTAAATCCATTGGGGTTCTGGACCAGATCATGCAATAAGAAATATAATGTGTTCCTATGATAGTTAAAGCCATATTTGGTGTATAGAGGCCGCCAGTGATAGTTTAAAGGGCATTATTCTTACGGGACAAAGATATAATGCTTCTAAGTTCGTAAAATACACTATGGGAAATGAGAGATTATATAAAGATCATACCTACATACATAATCATACTCTCTCTCTCTCTCCCCACCACACACACACACACACACACACACACACCACACCACACACAAACAACACCACACCACACACACACCATTCTCTCTCAAACACAAACACACAACCCCACCACTCCCAAAACACACACAAAAACACACACACCACCCCAACACACAACACACGCATTCTCTCTCAAACACCCCCACAACACACGCATTCTCTCTCAAACACCACACACACCGCATTCTCTCTCAAACACACACACACACAACACCCACACACACACCCCACGCATTCTCTCTCAAACCCCAAAACACACACGCATTCTCTCTCAAACACACACACACACACACGTTTTTCTCTCTCAACACACACACACGCATTCTCTCTCAAACACGCACACACACACACACGCATTCTCTCTCAAACCACACACACACCATTCTCTCTCTCAAACTCCACACACACACATTCTCTCTTCAAACACACACACACACGCATTCTCTCTCTCAAACACTCACACACACACATTCTCCACAAACACACACACACGCATTCTCTCTCTCAAACACACCACACCATACACACACACACACACACACACGCACATTCTCTCTCTCAAACCACACACACCCCCACACACACACACACGCATTCTCTCTCTCAAACACCCCACACCACATTCTCTCTCAAACACACACACGCATTCTCTCACACACACACCACCCACACACACACCACACACCACACCACACACAAAAACACACACACACACACACACACGCATTCTCTCTCAAAAAAAACACACGCATTCTCTCTCTAAAAACACTCAACACAACACCACACGCATTCTCTCTCTCAAACACACACAACCACACACACGCATTCTCTCTCAAACAAACACACACAACACGCATTCTCTTTCAAACAAAAACACACACACACGCATTCTCTCTCGCAAACACACACACACACACACGCATTCTCTCTCAAACACACACACAAAACAACACACACCCCACACACGCACGCATTCTCTCTAAAACCCACACACAAAACACACACAACACACACACACACGCATTCTCTCTCAAACACAAAACACACGCATTCTCTCTCAAACATACACACACCCCAAAACACACACACACACACGCATTCTCTCTCAAAAAAACCACACACACCGCATTCTCTCTCAAACAAAAAAACACACACACACGCATTCTCTCTCTCAAACACACCACACCACACACACACGTTTTTCTCTCTCTCAAACACACACACACACACCACACACACACCCCACACACACACACACAACACACACACACACACCCCACACACGCATTCTCTCTCAAACACACACCACACACACCCCAACACGCATTCTCTCTCAAACAAACACACACACCGCATTCTCTCTCAAACAAACACACACATACGCATTCTCTCTCTCAAACACACACACACGCATTCTCTCTCTCAAACACCACACACACACAACGCATTCTCTCTCAAACACACACACCACGAAATTCTCTCTCTCAAACACACACACACACACACACACGGGCATTCTCTCTCAACACACCACACACGCATTCTTTTCAAACACACCACACACCCCACACACATTCTCTCTCAAACACACACACACCGATTCTCTCTCTCAAACACACACACGCATTCTCTCTCTCAAACACACCACCGCATTCTCTCTCTCAAACACACACACAACACGCATTCTTCCCCAAACACACACACACACATTCTCTCTCACGCACACACACAACACACACACACACACACACAAACACACACACACCACAACCACACACACACACATTCTCTCTCTCAAACACACACACACGCATTCCCTTTCAAACACACACACACACCACACAACCCCACACACGCGCATTCTCTCTAAAACACACCACGCATTCTCTCTTCGCAAACACACACACACACCGCATTCTCGCGTGGCTCATGTCTCTAAAGGACCGGCTTGACCAACCCAAAAACGCTGAGATGAGCTGTGACCCCATAGGGGAGGAGACAAAGTCACCCGCGTAATTTGAGTAGCGTCCGTGAGGCGCCCAATTTTAAAATAGCTGCCATACCTACACTAAAGATTATTTTCAGTGGCTCCATATCCAAAATGGATTGTATATGCATGTTCTAACTTTGTTCCAAGTACGGTTGTTATTACTAAAAAATGCAGGGTTTGGTATATATTGTGCACATATCCCTGGACTATGGGGGCGGCCGCCGGCGGCGCCGCATGGGGGGTGCCCGTTGTCAGCGTGGTCCGCGTGGGACGAGGGTTCTCTGCTGGGGGGAGGGTCATTTTGAAATATATACTCCTTCAGATATTTTTTGAATCCTACAAAAAATGAAAATCTAAGTAGTCCCAATATCCCATTATATCATGTATGTGACTTTTTTTTGATTATATTTTGAATATAATTTTAATTTTACCGTTTAAAAAGTTTGAAATCTTTATACATTTGATTATATAATAAGCAAAAACAAATAATACAATTTGATTTACTAGAACTTATAATAGTATACCGTATTAATTAACATTTTCTCTAATATGAACCTAATAGAAAACGTTTCTACATAGACTATAATAAGAAACAGTACATGCATAATAACCTGAAATTTACTATTTACTTGAAATTAAAATTTTTCTTCATCCAAGCAACCGTATTTTGAATGTGAACCAAATTATTTCCGTCACAAAATCGTAAATAAAAATAAATAATTAAAGGTGCTATAAACGTGCTAAAAAGGTGATTTTGTCACGTGAATGTTCTACGTAATTTGTACGTTATTTCGTGTATATAGATCTACCTGATATAAGCCCACCTGATTTTCACCATAACGCCGATTGGAATTCACGTGGATAACGGTTTATGTCATTTTAAACGTAATACTTACGTATCTTTAACATATGTATCCACATATTCATTAGGTATATTAATGTTTTGAATCCTCTAATATCACGTTACATCATGATCAAGCTGGGCACTAAATACATTGATGGGATTTTAAATACTATATACTAAATACATGGAGAAATTTTATTTAAATACTAAATACATTTTACGAATGTATTTAAAAACTAAATACTAAAATCAACTGTATTAATACATTTTAAATACATTTCAAATACACACAAAATTTAACATGTTCCGAAAAAAAGATTTCCTTAGATTCCTTAAATTTTGAGTTTCCTTAGAAATTTCCCTTCCTCAGGGCTTAAATTTCCTTCATATAAGGAAATTTTTCCTTGCAATGGAAACACTGGTTCACTGTAACGTCAGGGTTGCCAGATAGTTGGGGCGGGTTTTATATCCCCAAAATTAACTGATAAAAATGTATTTACATTTTTATATTATGGAGTATTTAAATACAATGTATTTAAATACTCATAAAAGTATTTAAATATTTGTATTTATTTTGTATATATGTATATGTAGCCTATATGTATTTGTATGTATATGTATATGTATTTTGTATATGTATACAAAATTCAAATACTGTATTGAAATACATGACAACCCACAACAAAACCACAACACAAACCCCTCAACCACACACACACACACACACACCCCACACCACACACACACACACAACACACCACACACACATTCTCTTAAGTTTTGATGCTTTTTTTTAAGGGTTTCTGAAGTTTTATTGGTTTTTTTTTGTTTTTTTTAAGGGAGGAAGAGGATTGGCTAGGGTTTAATAGAGTTTAGTAAGCATAGAAGGGGATTTGGGTAGGGTTTAATAGGTTTTGATAAGGTGGGAAGGGGATTGGATAGATTTTAATGTGTTTTTTTTAATTTTTTAGGAGTTTTATTGTTTTTTTTTGTGTTTTTTTAAGGTGGGAAAATAATTGGATAGGGTTTAGTAAGCACAGAAGGGTGAGTGGAATTTTTTAGTAATTAAGAATTAAATGAACCCCTTGAGGCCCAGAACGTAAAATTTCTATTGTAATATTACTACCATTAGACAATTTTTGGTAAATGTAAGCAATATTTTTAGAGCTAAAGACCTGTTTTAGTATCCTTGTCCACCCAACTAATTTGGTATAATCAGTTTTCTTTTTCGTAATTTTATAGCTAACACAGACGATTTTATGTGGCAAAGGAAAGATCTGGGGGTGAAGGGGTTAAGAAAAAGCTATTAAAGAAGTAAATTAAGAATAAGTAAGTCATTTAGTAAGCATAGAAGGGGATTGGGTAGGTTTTAATGTGTTTTTTAAGGATTTCAGGAGTTTTAGTGTTTTTTTGTTTTTAATAGTGGGGGAAAAACGATTGGCTAGGGTTTTAGTAAGCATATAATAAAAAAAATAAGTGTGTGTGTGTGTGTGTGTGTGTGTGTGTGTTTTGTGTGTGTGTTGTGTGTGGGGTGTGTGTTGGTGTAATTGTGACATGATGACATATGATAAAAATACAGGAAACGAGATACTGCATAGGTCATATTGTCCCCCTCTCCCAAACAACAATTATTTTAGCTTGACTTTCAAGTCATGACTCATGAATGTGTGTATTCAGAGCTGGCACTAAATATATTTAATGTATTTAAATACTAAATACTAAATACCCTCAACTCATAGACCACTGTATACCTGGACTGTTCACGCGACAATGTTTTGGACCCTACTCGATAACTACGTCACGGTTTTTGTTTACATCGGTGCATTGTGGGGATAAGTCGGGGTCGCCGCGGGTGGACCTACGAAGGGAAAACTACGGCGATGGAAATTTTAGAGTTATTTTGCGCGGGGAAAATTGATATTCCAGGTGCTATATTACTGTTGCTCTGTTCTCGCTGAGAACCATTGAGAAGACCTGAGGTAATGGCTGATGTGCAGAGGCTTTTTTAAACCAAGAAAACGGAGTCATAACAGAGCCTCGTCAAAAAGGGAAGCAACTGGTGGTACGTAATGTGTCCCTACCACTTGCTTACTTCTTAATGAGACTCTGCCTGGTGACTGTTTTCCTGGTTTTTTGAAGCCTTTGCACATCAGCCATCACCTCAGGTCTTCTCTATATTGGGCAGTGAGCACGGAAATTTTTAGCACCTGGAATATCAATTTCGCCCAAAAAAACTCTAAATTTTTTTTCCCTCGTCGTAGTCTTCTCTTTGTAGGTTGTACATATTTTTATTCATGGTTATGATAGTATTAAAATACCTTTTTTAATTGAGTTCCTTTTGTGTCTTTCCTCATAATAAGTAGTGGTACATCATGGTTTAAGTGTTACTTGACGAGCCAATGAATACTCTTGAGTCTATACCAACATCACCAACCTTTGCTTTGATTTATCTTATTACTCCATCGGTATCCGGTCATTTCGCCCACATGCCATTTCGCCACACCATGGAGTCATTTCGTCACACCATGGAGTTATTTCGCCCACACTATGGAGTCATTTCGCCCACACTATGGAGGTCTAGGAGCTAGGAGGTTTTGGTTATATTTGTTTAGTGTGTCCGAGAACTCCCCAACCCCCGCTAGGAGGTTAGGGTTTGATTTGTTTTAGGTTAGGTTTAGGGTAGGGTTAGATTTGGGTAGTTTTGGTTAGATTTGGTTAGGTTAGGTTAGGTTAGATTTGGTTTAGGTTAGGATAGGTTAGATTTGGCACGGATGGGGAATGTCACCGTGGTTATGCAACTTTTTATGGATGGAGTAATAAGATAAATCAAGCAAAATCTAACCTAACCATTACCGTCGGCGAGTTTTCCCGATTTGTGTAGGGATAAAATATCGGTTTGACGACAGTTTCCAGGTAAAATGAGGCAAGGATGGGTAATGTCCACCGTGGTTATGCAACTTGTTTATGGATGGAGTAGTTTTCCGGTCATTTCGCCCACACGTCAATTCGCCCACAAGACATTTCGCCCACATGTAAGATCAATTCGCCCACATGTAAAAGTCAAATTTGCCCACTCTAAAGTCAATTCGCCCACACGATCCATGTCACGGAGTCCATGTAACTATATCTTCCTCTGGCAGAAATTAAATGAACCACCTGTAACCTTGGGGCGAAATACGGTAAATTTTTTAGTGTTTTGCCCATACTCTCCCACTTCCCCCAACAAGTTTGGGGACCTGGGGGGAATGCCCGGGGTTTTCGGGTGGGGAACAAATTATGCATCGGAAACACGTAATTAAAAGTTGTGTAGGGGTTAAAATTCCCTAATCTAGGGTAATTTCCCTTTTATCTAGAGAAAATTGCCTAACCAAAATAACCTAGCCAAACCAAAATTAACCCCACCCTAGCAAGGGGGCTTGACCCCCGATAACCTAACCTAACCCAAATCTAACCTAACCTAACCTAACCAAATCTAACCTAAAATACCCAAATCTAACCTACCCTAACCTAACCTAAACAATCTAACCTAACCTCCTAGCGGGGGGTTGGGGGAGTTCTCGACACACTAAACAAATAAACCTAACCTCCTAGCTCCTAGACTCCTAGTGTGGCGAAATGACTCCATAGTGTGGGCGAAAAAACTCCATGGTGTGACGAAATGACTCAATGGTGTGGCCCAAATGGCATGTTTGGGGGAAATGAAACCCGGGTACCGATGGAGTAATAAGATAAATCAAAGCAAAGGTTGGTGATGTTGGTATAGACTCAAGAGTATTCATTGGCTCGTCAAATAACACTTAAACCATGATTTTACCACTACTTATTATGAGGAAAGACAACAAAAGGAACCCCAATTAATAAGGTATTTTAATACTATCATAACCATTGAATATATTTCAACCTACAAAGAAAGACTACGACGCTGAAAAAATTTAGAGTTGTTTTTGGGCAAATTGATATTCCAGGTGCTATATTTCTGTGCTCGCTGACAACATAGAGAAGACCTAGGGGATGATTGATGTGCAAGGCTTTCTAAACCAGGAAAACAGTCACTCATTCTCATTAAGAAGTAAGCAAGTGGTAGGGACACATTACGTACCTACCATTTGCTTACCTTTTGACGAGGCTCTGTTATGACTCTTTTTCTTGGTTTAGAAGCCTCTGCATATCAGCCATTACCTCAGGTCTTCTCAATAGTGTTCTCAGCGAGAACAGAGCACAGTAATATAGCCCCTGGAATATCAATTTCGCGCAAAATAATTAAAAATTCTTCCATCGCCGTAGTTTTTCCCTTCGTAGGTCCACCCGCGGCGACCCCCGACTTATCCCCACAATGCACCGATTGTAACAAACCTTTGGCGTAGTTATGTCTGGGGCCCATTGCGGGGCTGCATAGGGGCCTGCGGGGCGCCCGAAAAAGGAATATATTTGTCTATGGACTTTTCCATATAGAACGGGTTTTTATCAGTATAAAATGGTATACTGTAATCTTCGTAAATGTTTGTTTATATATTATCAATAAAAAACAGTAAAACACGCTAAAAAAATGCCATTACGAGACTATGAAGAAATATGCATGAACTTAATATTCACTTAACTCTTCGCCATTTAAAACTTTGCGAGTCAACTTTTATCATGAAGGGTATCAATAGAAGCGAAATTTTATTAGCTTTTCCATTGATGTATTTCGTTATCTGATAAATTAATTGGAACCATGCATAAATTAGCGTTAAATAAATAATAAAATCATCAATCGGATAATTTTCCCGATTGATGATATTATTTATTTACTTATATATTTCATTTTCTGATAAATAAAATTAGTACCATGTATAAATTAGCGTTGACTAAATAAAAAACCCTCATCAATCGGAAAATTACCCGATTGATGATTTTTTTATTTAGTTAAAGCTAATTTATGCATGGTTCTAATTCATTTATCAGATAACGAAATATAGCAATGGAAAGCTAATACAATTACGCTTCTATTGATCCCCTGCATATAAAAGTTGACGCGCAAAGTTTTAAATGCAAAGAGTTGAAGTCAATTTTAAAAGTTCATGCATATTTCTTCAAAGTCTCGTAATGGCATTTCTTTAGCGTTTTTTTACTGTTTTTTTATTTGAAAATATTATAGAAAAAACATTTACGAAGATTACGTATATTCATATATATTGATAAACCAGTCAATATGATCCGTATATATATATAATGATCCGAGCGGCCCTCCGACTTCAGGCCCTTGCCGACAGGCCGATATTCCGTGCGCAGTCCAGGTATACATGGTCTATGATAAACTGAAATTAAATACTTTTTTAAATACCACAAATATTAACATCTCCGGAAAAAATGGTTTTCCCTTAGATTTTGGGTTTTCTTGAAATTTCCTTCTCAGGCCTAATTTCCTTAAAAGAAGGACATTTCCTTGCAAAGTGGAGACACGGGTTTTTCACTTTAACATCAGTTGCCATGTAGTTGGGCGGGTTTTTGACCAAAATTTTAACTGATAAAAAGTTTTTACATTTTTATATTATGATATTTAAATACAATGTTTTAAATACTCATAAAAGTATTTAAATACTGTATTTAAATACTGACAACCAATGTATTTATAAATACATTTCTAAATACAGAACTGTATTTAAAAATACGTATTTAAATACAAATGTATTTAAATACTGCCCAGCTCTGATCATGAGTTATAAATCCCTAATTGAAACGTAAAACCACTACGTACTATATCGTACTATATCGTTTTTACTACTACGTTCTATAGTACTTAGGTACTATAGAAGAAACACGTATTTCTGTAACGTCTTAATTACGTTCAAAAAAACGTATCGTAGCGACGTAACCAAACACTACCTAAATACAACATAGACAATTCAAGAGTGAACATATGATTTTACGTATATATTACGAATTTTCCTAACGTTACCAAACGCTACCTTCTCAAAACGTAAGGCTTAAGCGGGTATCACACGAAGGGGTTTCGTCGGGCTTTTTCGTCGAACCAAAACAAGCATTTGGTTTGGACCGTTCGTCGAACACTGACAACAAAATCTAGCCAAAACGGGTTTGGGCCAACCGCTTCACCCAAAAATAACAAACAAAAGATGAAGCGTGACAGCGAGAAGGCGCGGAGATTTTTGTTATGTTTTAACTTTAGGGGCACATATATACGTACCCACTGGTGATGAAAGGGAGGAGGTTTATTGTTTAGAAGAGAACAGCGACAGATTTAAGACGCGTTTCATGTGAGCTAAATGGGTTATAGTGGACGAGAAACTGCGCGCCGGTTAGGTTAAGTCGGTTAGGTTTTAAAATTCCCGTCAGGGGTCGAAGGGACGGAGCCCCTCCCGTTAGAAGGTTAGGTTCGGTTTTGGTTAGGGTAATAATTTTATCCCAGCAGGGCGTTTGCAGAGCCCAAAATCGAGTGGCGGGCGGCCGCCGGCCACTGTTACCTGTGGCCACCGAAACCTTTGGCGGGCGGCCCCCCGCCTCCCAATGGCCAAAACCACAAAGCCCAATTGTGTAAGCAATTTCGGGGCCTAGTGTGAAATAATACCATATGTATCCAGTTGTCTCAGGAAAGGACCGCGCCAGGGCCTCGTCCCTTTTACCCGGGTCTTGATATTACAAGTGGCCCCGTAGTGTACTGGTTAGCACGCTCGGCTCACAACCGAGAAGTCACGGGTTCGATCCCCCCGGGCGGGGCGAAAACAGACAGGCGGTCTTCTTAAAACCCGAGCCCCTGTCCACCCAGCAGTGAATGGGTACGGGTGTTAGCCGGGGGTTTGTGACCCCCTCCCCGGGGTGGTGGCTTCCCCCAACACTAAGCCCGAGCGGTAGATCACTATGGGTCTGAGGAATTATCCTCTAAACCAAACAAACAAACACCACATTCTCTCCAACTCTTTCCCTTTCTCAATCATCCGTCCCCTTGTCTCACCAGTCATCCACAGTCCCCAGCAGCAATTTAAAAGCCATTCTCTTCCTGTCCTTTCAACCCACCTCATTCATTTTCAATCCCATTTCAGTGAAAACCACACTCATCATTTCCATTTTCTCCCCGGTATACTTTTTCAGATCTCATATTTTACTAGTAAACATTCTACCGCAAACACTCAAAACAGCTTCATATTTCTGAAAATCTATCACATATAAATTTAGCTGATCTGTATTCTTTTTTGCTGTACGTATTATATTTATGGTTTCATTTCAATGCTTAATAATTGCTAAAACTATTTATAACTTACAGAAAAAGTATAGACTTATTTTGACCCCAGAGTATGTTCGACGTATGTGCAACATTTTGTATAATTTCACAAAACCATTTCGTCGAACATGTTCGGTGAATGACCTCGAAGTTCGACCAAACAGTCCCACCAAATGGCAAGTTCGACGAAACAGTCCCCACGAAACGCACCGTGTGATAGCCGCTTTACGTAGTGTGTTTGCTGGGCTATCCTTGAAGGCGGGAAATTAAGGAAAATGTAGATAGGGGGCTGTTAAAAAAAAAAAATCGTAACGCAAAAAGGGGGGAGGGAGGAGGGGGAAGTGTTATGAGTATGACAGTGGGGAGGGGTGAGGGTGCACTTTGTGTTACATAACATTTCAAAAAAATGAAAAAATTTGAGATGATAATTTCAGTATTAAGCTACACATCTTTTTATTAAATAAAAGGAAACTCAA
>JACEEZ010018606.1:0-15006 GCA_016584305.1 Chionoecetes opilio
TATTTTGTTTCAAAAAAGGGGAAAACAAATATTAGAGGGAAAACAATGAATGGAAAAAAATGAAAGAGAGAGAGGGAAAGAGAGAGAGAAAGATTACACACAATATTTTAAGGAGAAAAGAGAGAGAAAAAAGTAAAGTTGCAATATTATACACAGATGGATAAAAAATTGAAAAGGGAGAAAATCACACACACACACACACACACAACACACACACACACACACACACACACACACACAGACACACACAGGGGAGGCGGTGGCCGAGTGGTTAGCGTCTTGGAGTGCTGAACTCAATATCCCGAGTTCGAATCCTGCCGGGGGCAACTCTTTCAAGAGCCTGGTAAGGGAGCAGAAGGTCCTGAGTTCAAGTCTCATCAAGGAGCAACTATCAAAGCCATTGTCGAGTGGCCGAAGCAACCCACATGCAGCATATACCTGTCTGCCGATTGCGAGTGTGACGGTGATCTCTAGGGGCTGCATGCGCCTGAACTGAAAATCTGAACATCACAGAAAATGGAATCTTCACCTGAGACCACAGGTGTCACTATAAAAATACAGCCTGCGCCACCATCGAGCGAGATCGACCAACATCAAGACTCTCCATATGCCTACAGGCCCTATAAGCTACAACGTAAAAAAAAAAATTAAAAAAAAAAGACACACACACACACACAGTTAAGTTAATGTTATTGATCACAACAACTATCTTTAATACAAGCGTTACAATAAAAGGTCCAATACAAATACATATAATACATTTTATGTCTAAACAATAAACCATTCGTAAAAAAAATCATGAAAACTGTTTGGGCAGCATAAACCATTTTACGAGAAATAAATTAAGAAACAATAAAAATTCCAACAAACAAAAACATATTGCATACGAGCATAAGCCAAAACATCGCTCCGGTGTTAAAAAATAAAATTAAAATAAATAAAAAATAACAACCAAAACTATAAAACCCTAACATAAAATAAAAACACTTGCCCAACAATCTATAATAATATAAGCGAAAGTGTGTCTGTCTGTGTGTGTGTGTGTGTGTGTGTGTGTGTGTGTGGTGTGTGTGTGTGTGTGTGTGTGGTATAGGTTCCGCCCCCCGTGGCGCAATCACCTCATATGACACATTTTTGGAACCGGGTTGACCAGGGGAACGTTTTAAGCCCACTTATGAGATGATTCGATCACTTTTTTTTTTCTTTTTTTTTTTTTGCAGCCTATTAGCGATAATTTGAAAAAAAAAAGTGGGTTGCGGAAATTGAGGAAACCTTGATGTAGGGTGATGGGTAATGGGTGAGTGAATGGGTGGGTGATGGGTAATGGGTGTGGGGGTGATGGGTGAGTGAATGGGTGGGGGGTGAGTGAATGGGTGGGGGGTGATGGGTGGGGGTGATGGGTGATGGGTGAGGGAATAGGTGGGGGGTAATGGGTAATGGTAAATATAAGCGAAAGTGTGTCTGTCTGTCTGTCTGTCTGTCTGTGCGTGTGTGTGTGTGTGTCTGGTATAGGTTCCGCCCCCCGTGGCGCAATCACTCATATGGCACATTTTTGGAACGGGTTGACCAGGGGAAGGTTTTTAAGCCCAATTATGAGATGATCCGATCCCTTTTTTTTTTTTTTTTTTTGTAGCAACCTATTAGCGATAATTGTGAAAAAAAAAGTGGGTTGCGAGAATGAGGAAACCTTGATGTAGGGTGATGGGTAATGGTGAGTGAATGGGTGGGGTGATGGGTAATGGGTGTGGGGTGATGGGTGAGTGAATGGGTGGGGGGTGATGGGTTGGGGGTGATGGTGATGGGTGAGGGAGTAGGTGGGGGGTGATGGGTAATGGTAAATGTAAGCGAAAGTGTGTCTGTCTGTCTGTCTGTCTGTGTGTTGTGTGTGTGTGTTGTGTGTGTGTGTCTGGTATAGGTTCCCCCCCCCCCCCCCGTGGCGCAATTACCTCATATGGCACATTTTTGGAACCGGGTTGACCAGGGGAAGGTTTTAAGCCCAATTATGAGAGGATCCGATCACCTTTTTTTTTTTTTTTTAGCAGCCTATTAGCGATAATTGTGAAAAAAAAGTGGGTTGCGAGAATTGAGGAAACTTGATGTAGGGTGAGGGTAATGGGTGAGTGAATGGGTGGGGTGATGGGTAATGGGTGTGGGGTGATGGGTGAGTGAATGGGTGGGGGGTGATGGGTTGGGGGTCATGGGTGATGGGTGAGGAATAGGTGGGGGGTTGATGGGTAATGGGTGAGTGAATGGGTGTGTGATGATGGGTAATGGGTGAGTGAATGGGTGGGGGGTGATGGGTAATGGGTGAGTGAATGGGTGGGGGGTGATGGGTAATGGGTGAGTGAATGGGGGGGGTGATGGGTAATGGGTGAGTGAAGGGGTGGGGGGAATACTTTACATTTCTACATCCATGATTTCAGGAAAGTTAGAAGGGGCTATCTGGAGAGTCCGTTTTTTGGTGGGCCTGTGGCACACCAAACACAGGTGGTGGGCCGACGGCCACCACCAATAGCCCTCCGCAGGAGCTAGCCAAAAAGTCCCCCCGGAGGGCGGCTTTGGCGGCTAGTTAATAATAAATTTTAAACTTCCCCATAAAATTTCGAGACTAAATAACACTAAAAATAATTAAAATTACTGAATCTAAAAAATAAATACATATTTCATTAAAGACTAGTGACAAAACTAATTACTAAATTAACTATAGAAACAAATAATACATATAAAACACTTTACCAAGAACAACCTCAAACGAGCAACATTAGCATATAAGCAAAGATAGATTATATGTCTAGGTTTTACATACATCCAGGATTGCGTATATTATAAAGCATCTCTTGGCGTCATCATACTTATCAGAAAACAAGTCAGGGATATTGGAGAAGTTGTGTGTGTCTCTCAGGTGTTTTGTGAAGGTGCAGTGCTGTACTACATGTACTTCTGTTTGAATCTGACCGCAGGCACACAGTTTTTCCTCTAGAAGCAACCTTCCTCGTCCCTAACAATAAACAACCTCAGTCATTCATCAACCTTTGACCTGTGAAGACATCCCCTCACCTCGCTCCCAACCCAGCACCTCACCTAAACGCTAAGTGTCTCATAGTTTTAAATTCTAGCCTTTAATTTATAGCCTTTACTCTCTGACTCGTAATTAGAGAGTATACATATTACATAGTAATTCATACACCTTCATACACAAACACCAGTGTTAAACTTGATAGGATAAGAGTATTTATAGCAAATTTCCTTTAACCCTAATACAGCGTGCTCCCACAAGACATTATAATCCCTTAAGGAATTTCCTCTTCGCTACCATGCCGTCGCCTTTGACCTTATGTACCACGTGTAGAGGTAGGTCTGTCAAACAGTATTTTGATCTAGGTAACATGGTTAACTCCTCCTCCTCCTCTCCTCCTCCTCCTCCCCTCCTCCTCCTCCCTCCTTCCTCCTCCTCTCCTCTCCCTTTCCCCTCTTCCCTCCTCCTCCTCTTCTCCTCTCCCTCCTCTTCCTCCAACCCTACCTCCCCTCCCACCTCTCCTCCTCCCCTCCTTCTCCTCCTCCTCTGGGCCCAAATTTACCCGTAAGGGCATGGCGTCAGGCAACCCTTGAAAAAGAAGCAACTCCCCACACAACCTATAACAATTAAAGAAATCCTTGCCGAAACGTCAGTAGAAAAAGACGTCAAAACTGATCGGGGACTCAATATTCGGATTTAACTAGTGGAATTCTGTGGTCGTTTATTCCCCAAAACAGAAAGAGGCAATGCTTTCCAGGAGCGTCCCTGGAAAACATACAGAAGCCTGCGGGGAATTAACAAATGACGGGCCGACGCAAACTCTGATCCCTATTCATCGGAACAAATGACGTCAAACAAAACCAGATCAGGAGGCCCCTTACTAAATATCGCAATATATGAATAAATTTAAAGTAAAATCTAGGGAAATATCATCGTATCTGGTATTCTTCCCCAAGAAATGCGCAAACCGCTTCTACAAACAAGGCTTCAGCACAAACAATCGTCTCGCAAAACTCTGTAAAGAAGAAGAGTTGAATATATAAACTATGGACCATTTTTATAACAACCGATTCTCTTCCGAAACGATGTCTCCACTTAAATTCAGTTGTTTTGCACGACTCGGAGGTACTCAATGACGCGTAATAACTACAATCAAAAAACTCCCCGCAGGTAGAGGTTCGCAACAACCCAAGCTCTCGTTCCGCAGTGTGTGTGTGTGTGTGTTGTGTGTCTGTAATAATTCCGCCCCCCGCCCCCCCACCAGCCCCCCCCCCCACCCCCCCCCCCGTGGCGGCAATTAACCTCATATGTCAACTTTTTGGACCGGGTTGACCAGGGGAAGGTTTAAAAGCCCATTATGAGAGGATCCGTCACCTTTTTTTTTTTTTTTTTTTAGGCAGCCTAGTACGTAATTGTGAAAGTGGGTTGCGAGAATTGAGGAAACATTGATGTAGGGTGATGGGTAATGTGATGAATGGGTTGGGTGCTGGTTAATGGGTGTAGGGGTGATGGGTAGTGAATGGGTGTGGGGGGTGATGGGTTGGGGTTCATGGGTATGGGTGAGGGAATAGGTGGGGGGTTGGTAATGGGTGATGAATGGGTTGTTATGTGGTAATGGGTGAGTGAATGGGTTGGGGGTGATGGGAGTACTGGGTGAGTGAATGGGTGGGGGGTTAATGGGTAAATGGGTGAGTGAATGGGTGGGGGGTGATGGGTAGATAGGTGAGTGAATGGGTGGGGGAATACATACATTTCTACATCCACTGTTTCCGAGGAAAGTTAGAAGTGCTATCTGGAGATTCCGTGTTTTGTTGGGGCCCTTGGCCCACCCACACAGGTGGTGGGCCGACTGGCCCACCACCCATTAGCCCTACCGCAGTGCTAGCTCAAACAGTCCGCCCGGAGGAGGCGGCTTTGTTTCGGCTAGTTAAATAATAACTTTTAAAACTTCTCATAAAATTTCGAGACTAAATAACACTAAAAATAGAATTAAAATTTCACTGAATCTAAAAAGATAATCATTTTCATTAAAAGACTAGTGACAAAACTAATTACTAAATTAAACTATAGAAACATAATACATATACAAACACTTCACCAAGAACAACCTCAAACGAGCAACATTTCATATGCAAGATAGATTCTATGTCTAGGTTTTACCAATAACATCCCCCAGGATTGGCGTAGATTATAAAGCAGCTCACTTGGCGTCATCATACCTTATCAGAAAACAATCAGGGATATTGGAGAGTTGTGTGTGTCTCTCAGCTCAGGTGTTTTGTGAAGTGCAGTGCTGTAACTACATGTACACTTCTGTTGAATCTTCCCGGCAGGCACAGACAGTTTTCCTCTAGAAGCACCCTTCCCTCGTCCTAACAATAACAACCTCGATCATTTCATCAAACCTTTGACCCTGTGAATGGCATCCCCTCACCCGTCCCCCAACCCGCACCCTTCTTTCACCTAAACGCTAAGTGTCTCATAGTTTTAAATTCTAGCCTTTAATTTATAGCCTTTTACTTTCTCTGAACTCGTAATTAGAGAGTATAACATAATTACATAAGGTATTCATACACTTCCTACACAAACACCAGTGTTTAAACTTGATAGGATAAGAGTATTTATAGCAATTTCCTTTAACCCGCATACAAAGCGTCTCGCTCCCACAAGACATTATAATCCCTTAAGGAATTCCTTTCCGAAAACCAGTGGCCGTCGCCTTTGACCTGAGTACCACTGTAGAGGTGTCTGTCAAACAGTATTTTTGATCTAGGTAACATGGGTTTTACTCCTCCTCCTCCTCCTCCTCCTCCTTTCCTCCTCCTCCTCCTCTCCTCCTCCCCTCCTCCTCCTTCCCTCCTCCTCCCCTCCCTTTCCCCCTCTTCCCCTTCCTCCTCCTCTTTCCTCCTCTCCCTCCTCTTCTCCAAACCCCTACCTGTACCCTCCTCCTCCTCCACTCCCTACCTCTCCTGCCTCCCCCTCCTCCTCCTCCTGCCTCTGTCCCATTCACCCTTTAAGACATGGCGTCCAGGCAACCATTGAAAAGAGCACTCCCCGTCACAACCTATAACGATTCAAATCCTTGCCGAAACGTCCGTAAAAAAGACTTCAAAACAACTGATCGGGGACTCAATCATTTCGTGTCACTCGTGGAAATTCTGTGGTCGTGATCCCCAACGACTGAAAGAGGCACTGCCTTTCCAGGAGCGTCCCTGGACCATAACGAACCTGCGATGATTTATAAACAAGGACGGCGAACGCAAACACACCCTGATCATTATTTCCTGCGGAACAAAATGACGTCAAACAAACCATATCAGAGGCCCTCCTTACTAAATATCGCAATATGAAGAGAAATTTAAAGTAAAATCCTAGTAAATCAGCGTTCTGGTATTCTTTTCTTCCGAGATCAATGCGGCAACCGCTTCTACAACACAAGGCCGTTCAGCCAAGCAATCGTCTCGCAATCTCTGTAAAAAGAAGGAGTTGAATATGTAAACTTCTGGGACCCTTTTTATAACCAAACCGTCTCTTTTCCGAAAGAGGTCTCCACTAATTCAGTTGGTTCTTGCGCGACTCGGTAGCTAACTCAATGACGCGTAACTAACTACAAATCAAAACTCCCGCAGGTGAGGTTTCCGACAACAACCTAAGAGCTCTCGTTCCCATTAGCAATCTAGGTTCTCGTCGCACAAAGCACCAAACTTAGTTCCGCAAAAGCCCCAACAAACCCATGTCCCGATATTACGCTTGTTACTTTAGATGCCCGTGTAGAACGTAACAAATTTTCATGATTTTTAGAGACCTAAAAGTTTTTTTTTTTATTTTCAGAACAATACAACAATCATCGAATTTCCGAGTCATGGATAGGATCCAGTCAAATAGATGTTTTTTGGGCTGAATTTGCGATATTAACCGGGGTATAACTTATTAAGCTCGAAAGAGACTTCGCCGAGCAGTAGGAGGTGTATTATTATATATAAGTCCTGCTGCCTTCCTCCCCTTGTCTATCCTAAGCACGAAACTGATAACAATAATGTTTTCGTTCAAACAACCTAAATCGTCGCCTTCCTCAAAAGTAGTAATTGGCCTTGTTTATTTTTTTTTTATATCGCATCCAGCTCACAACAAATACAATTGACGAAGAACTCTGAACAAATATTGGATTAGTTTCTCAGAACGAAAGCGTAATATTCGGGGTGATTTTAATATTCCCGTTTACTAGTGTTGGGGCGCCTCTCTTACACACACATTCGGGAACACTCTCCTATTCAATATCCAAAAAAAGGGCTTCACATATACCAACACGTTGGATCATCCAAGCGAGTCGAAAATATTCTAATCTTATTTTCACAACGAATACCGAAAATCTCTTGTCAGTAACGTTAACGTTCGGATCCGAATTTAGTAGCTGCCACCCGGGCGATTACTTTCAGTATTACACCAGTAGACCAAGCGAAGTCGAAAGCAAAAGAAAAGATCTTGATTATAATTATCGAAAGCGCCAAACTTCGGAAAAACTAAAAGACTCTTAAGGTACAAACCGATTGGAATGTTTCTCAGAAGTAACGACATATGTAGCATGGGGCAGAATTCCCGGTAAGCTTACTTAGGCAATCAATCCCTCAATCCCGATTCGATATAGGCGATCTTTTCAAACATTAAACCTAAATGGTGGACCCGGTGTGGACTCCGCGGAAATCAGGACAGTCATGCACTAAAAAAGCGTGCATATGAAATACACGAAACACAAATGAAGCATAAACGCGATCACGAACACGACAGAGAATTAAAACGAAATACGAAAACTCATTAGCGAGCAAGAAAGATTTTTGAAGTACGTTTGCCGAAATGAGCAATCATCAAACCCTAAGAATTCTACAGCTATTGTTAAAGAAGAAAAAAGTAATGACGACAACCACAGACCGTGAAATGGAAATGGCTAGCACACAGAAAATTGAAGTATCTATGGCGGATTACTCTACTAACTTGGTTGCATCATCCTTCACAGTAGCAAGCACGCAAAATCAACCCATCTCTTGAAAACCCGAACAAAGGTACTTGCCTCACCTCATTAACCTTTCATGAATGTGACATTTTGCTCGCGATAAATACAGGAAATTAACAAAGCTCCGGGTCCTGACAAAATTTCGCTACGCATATTAAAGAAGCAAGACGAAAATAGTAAAAACCACTTTCCGTCTTATTTAATAGTTTCTCCTCACCGGAAATGTACCGTTCGAATGGAACTAGCAATGTCACACCCATTTTAAAAGGAAGCAGTTGCAGCTCGGAACTATCGCCCATTATTTAAATCAGTTTGCTGAAAATTATGGAATCCTCATAAGATAACACATGTTAAGTTCTTAGAAAAATGACATAATCAAGAGATTCGCAGCATGGATTCAGCAAGTAACCCTCATGCCTCTCAACTTACTTTGATTTTTAACTATAGGGGATTTAAATTACGAAACACTCGGGCAGTATACGTAGTTTACCTCGAGTTCAAAAAGCGTTCGACAAAGTTCCGCTACACGTCTCATTAGCAAAGTAAAAGCTCTGGTTATAACAGGGCCTCTTTTCAATTGGCTAGAAAACTGTCTGTCAATCGTAACAAAGGGTGGTAATGGACTGGAAATTCTTCTGACTGGACAATGTAAATAGTGTTGTTCCTCAAGGTCATTTTCTCGGACCTATCCTGTTCTAATATACATAAATGACATTGACGATGAATCACATGCAGATATCGAATGTTGCTGATGAACGAACTAAACCCCAAAAATCAACAAACATAGCCCTAGGCCTACAGAAGCTCAAGGCCACTCATACAAAACGACTAAACACGCTAACCAGAATGGTCAAAAACAATGGCAAAAGATTTCACATTCACAAACAACCTTGGACAAATGTAATGTACTACATATCGGTAATAACAACCTCATAAAAGTTAGTGATGACGATTTCAACTAACAGAGTGTTGATAAAGAAAAAAGTTTAGTGACGTTATATCTCGAATATCTCAAACCGATAAAACCAAATTATATAGGTAGTAAAAAAACTCAATAAATTGTTGGCTTTATTGCCGAAACTTTCAGTTTCAATCTGAAAAAGGTATATACTCACTCTTTTTTAAACTCGCTTGTTAGGCCCCCATCAGAATACTGAGTGCAGTTTCTTTCTGGTCACCCCTTATTACAAAGGACATAGATACTATAAAAAATACAGCGCAGAGTAACCAAAAGATGGCACCTAGATTGCGTAATAAATCGTACTAAAAATCGGCTCAAAGAACTTACTCATTCCCCCTAACAAAAAATAAAAAACGAAAATATAAAGAGGGACCTCATCTATCGAAAGGTCTTTAAAATCTTCAATGTATTTACGAACGTCCCAGAAAATCTTTTCACGCTAGACCGGTCAGCTCCAACTAGAAGAACAAACGATTTTAAAAATAAGCAGGAAAAACGTTGTAAACCGAACGAAGTCAAAGTCTTCTTCACAAACCGTGTTGTAAACGTAATGGATGGGCCTGGCCGTTCAGACGTAGTAACTCAATACCATATAATCATTTTAAAAAAATCGCCCTCGATAAAATATTTCATATCCAATCCCCGGTTTTGTCATGTTTATCTTGGAATAATAAATTTTCTCAGCGGGCCTCTGATTACTTACTCTATATTGCGTAAAAAATATGATTGCGAGTGCCGCCGTCTCACAAAACCCCTCCCACACGTCTCAGACAGCCCCGAGTAACGTCACTACTTACAAAATTGTTGATCTGTGACTGGCTGTGGTTTAGTAAGGGCCTGTCATTATGACAACCATCGGGATTTATATACCAGGGGTCACTGCTGCAGGGGCATTGAGGTGCAACGGCGTACTACTGGAAAGTGCACTAAACCGCAGTGGATTGAAAGGCTGGGCTGGGGCCCTGATTGCTGCCTGCCAAATCCCAGCAAGCGCCAGGCAAACGGCTGCCGCCCACCCTTGAACGTCACACTGAGCCTACACCTATACTACATTAGACCCTCATAACACACACATATAAGCATAGCCCGAGTTAACGGTTACCACTATTACTCTCGAACCTGTGACGGGCTGTGTTCGTTAGGTTCTGGGACAGTTCGTGACCACATCGTCTGGGATTTAAAGGTACCAGGGTTCCTGCACTGACTGCTGCAGAGGCATTGAAGTGTAACGGCGTCTACAATGAAAGTAAAAACCTCCCGCAGTGGATTGAACGGAGCTGGAGGGCCTGATTGACTGCCTGCCTGGCTGCCTCCCAAGAAAGTGCCAGGCAAGGCTGCCGCACCACCCTTGAACCCTCCATACGGTTCACACCATTACAAAACAACACATAACATACCTATCTATCAGCACAACCTATCCCCCAACTATTAGGTAAGTTATCCCTAGATTCCAATTACACGCTTTCATCCAAAACTTTCTCACAAATTCCATGCAGTTTTTTTCTATATGCCAATAGTAAATCACGCTGGTTCTTTCTCCCCGGCCAGCTTCGCGGGAGGGATGGGTGGGTGGGGAGGTGCCTTCTGCTTTCTTCCTTTCTCTTTTATTATCTAGTTAGTTAGTGGGAGTTACGCAAACAGCCTTGTAGGACCTATCGTCTGTTGCTGTTTTGTGTTTCCTTTGTATTCCCTTTGTTTCCCCTTCTGTTCCATCTTCCCACTTACTAGGTTCCACTGCCCCACTGCCAGGGAGTGTGCGGACACACGTAACCGCGTGACGCCAAAACTCGGGTGTGTTTTCACTTCACCACCCACTCTCACACAATGGGTTCTTGGCCTAGTATAGCGAAATGGACAATAACTTATAGGTTTATTTCCGTTGTATGTTATGCGTTTGGCGGACGGTAGAGTTAATAATATGTTCCTTGCATTCCCTAAATCCTTCTTTTAATGTCATCGGTACAGTGTTTCAACATGTTATCAATGTATGTCCGAGTCTGATACTGTTTCCTCCCCTCCCTGACATTTTGATTTATAAAACATGGGTCTCCCTCCATTTTTGCCGCTAACTCCACCTGCTTAGAGAAGAATCTTCTCGTTTCTTCTCTGCTGTGTCTCTGGCCTGCTCCCTAACTAGAGTGCAAAGGAAGGTAACCAGTTTTCATTACATAACATCATTATAACGTATTTAATAATCTTACATAGGCAAATTTTTCATTGAACAGTTATACAACTTTATTATCCCCCTCAGATAACTAAATCATATGTTGGCTGATCTGTTGCATTCACTGGGGGCCCCCACACCCGTATAGAATATTTGGACATAAAAAATAAGCATCAAATAAGGGTTTTTTTAAACAAAAAGGGGAAATTAATTTTTTTCTTAAAAATAGAAATTTTTATGACATAGACTCGCACCGGGGGTTGAGCTCTGACATGACGAAACCGATCCATGGGGAAAGTAAAAGGGGACCCCAGGATTATACGAGTACAAAAACCACCCCACCAACCCATCCATTGCACTCCTCATTGTCCCCCCGGGGGGTCCGTGTATAAAAAGATTGGGTCTTTGACTGTAATTTTCATAATACTCGTTGAAAAAAAAACCTTAAAAGAGATAATTTATAAATATTTTTTCGCGCAATTTTAAAGCAATCGGTATTGTCCATCAGTACAAAACTTTTGAAAAACCTTTTTTTAAAAAGCTTTTGTTTTCAAATTTTATTTTTGAAAACCCTTTAATTAATTGTAAAAAGAGTATAAAAGGAAGAATGATGTAGGGGGGCCCTTTTTGACGGATCCCCCATGGCTGCAAACCTGCAGTACGTGCGCTCTGGGTTCACACATACAAAGCCCAATGACAAAAAACCCTGATCTCCCCAACACCCTAACGTTTCAGAATTTTATCAGTATTGCCTCGGAATAAATCATATGCTTGGCGGGAACAATAAAGTATCAAATGCTTTTTCTTTTTTTTTCTGGCAAAAGTCGGTAAGAGACGTGCTTTTAAATTGCTCGGTTACACCCCGACCCTTTTGAGCCCCTGCCTGTTCAGGGTTTGGGGCCCCTGAAAACCCCTCTCAAGTCTCGAACACGGGGCCCATTCAAAGAGTTTCAAAAATACTTTTTTATTACGTTATCCCAAAAGTAATTCTTTGCGTCTTTTCGGCTCCCCTCTTAAAGATATAACCAAAATTTACCCCTGGTCCAAAGTGTGGGATACTGTGCTGGTGGCAAATATCAAATAAAAAGAGTTGTAATGACTTATCCACTGAGCAGGAAAAAAATTTAAAAATTTCCGGGGGTGCGTTTACCGTTGGGGGGGGGCCAAACAAGCTTTGTCTGTTTGACCCGGGCAATTGACGTGCCTTTCAGCAAGGGAGATGGATCGTCTAATACGGGAATTGTGAGAGTGTTCCCCGGCATTCGTCGGCAAGGTCTTCTGTGGGAACATTAATTAATCCTCATAGAAACTTTTAAAAAACTATATCAAAACTTCACATTCCCCCATGGGTATTATCATGTAAACATCCTTTCCATTTGAGGCTTGCCACACTCTTTTGTGTCCTTTTTCCTAACAGTCTGTCCCAGCGGGCCAGAACTGTGCTGCTACTCCTGGATCCCCTTTCACCCGCGCGGCAGCTATCTCTCCCCCACTCGTATAAGGCTTATACATTTTTGGGCAAAAAAAATGGACTCATTAACATCTTCATAGTTAAAAAACACGAGACCATTCTTTGAAACAAAAGTATCATTATCAATACAGAAAAATGAATGGGGTCTACGCACCATCGGGTTTCACGCTCCCCCTGGTCCTCACCGACCGTGGAAAACCAAAGGGTAAACGAGCACGCCGCTACAGAGAGCCTTGTTAAGTCTGGAATTTTTGAATTCAATGCAAAATGGGGGTTGACCCAAAAGGTAAGATCCCCCTTATGCACAAAAAGGATTAAATTTTTTCCCTACGTTTTATAAAGAAACCAAAAACACACATCGAGTTTCGTCCCCCCAATTTCCCCCTTTTCCGTATTCATATCACTCATAAATGGGGGTTTTAGTGACTTTAAATTTTAGAATAACTTTTTTTGTCAAAGCAAAAATTTTAGAAACAATAAGCATTAAAATTTTGAGTATTTACAAAGGTCAGGGAGATTGGGACTTATTTCTGTGACCGTTGCAATTCCCCTCGGGCGGAACTCACGAAGAAAAAACACCCAAACCCACTTTTTGGTCACCTAGATGACGTGATTACAAACACCGTCGCTAATTTCTCTTGGGTGGCTGCAAACGACCCGGGGGGTGAAGTATTCAGAGTCTGGGGGGGAAGAACAGAAACCAGACAAAAAATTTGGAATGCATTGGACTTTAACCACAATTGATCATAGCAAATAATCGATGTATTTAAAAGTGCTAAGTTTTCACCCTAACAACCGTTCCTTCTCGGGAAGAGAAAAAGCTCGCACGCCAAAGGTTACAAAACCCCGGCAAACTAATGTTCATTTTCGTCTTCGTTTCGTCAGGCGACTATATCATATTGTAACAAAGTGTCTGCACTACGGTTTTTTATTTGAGTTTTATGCATTGGGTGTTCAAACCACGATCTGATACATTTCTCGAACCCTTTTTATACTAAATAAAAAAACGTTTAATAAAAAAAGATGGCTTCCTAAAGCACATCGATTAAATTTGTACACTTTTACCTTATTAACTGGCGCTCCCTTTTAGTTTTATTAAAAAGTTTTTCAACTAAGTTTTCGGGTATCTTTTTTTCCCTCTTTTTTTTTCCCCTTCCCGCAGTCGTTTTTACTCCTCTCTCACGGCGGGATGGTTTCCTTTTTTATGAAGATCCCCTTGAACGTCTCGCCAGCCCCCTTCGGAGTTTGGCTCGCTCCAGCACGGGGTCACTGGGCCCTCGCGACGCTAAACCCGTGACCCCGGGGGGTCCCGCCTTCCTCCAGCCTTACCCAGCAGTCGTGATGTTTTCAAATCCGTGGAAACCCAAAGGTTGTCCCCACCTTTTTGGTCGCATCATCCGTGTTTTCGCCTTCCAGCTTTCTTGCCCTTAGGAAAGCCTATGCACCCGAAAATTTTTCTTGCCTTCCGGGCTAGTTCCCTTTAAGAAATCGTTGCTTTTTGTTAAAACCTCCGTTTTCTGGTCCCTGCACTTGAAGATTCGCACCCGCTTGTAATGCCACACACACAAAAAACAACACAAAACCCCCACACACAGAACAAAACCCCACAAACACTACACAACACACCACACCACCCCCACACAACACAACCCCACCAACACACACACACACACCACACCCCGTACCCATAAAAGCAACCAACGAAAATAGCGAAGGGAAAAAAAATTGGGGAAAAAAAATAAAAGGTTGTGTATATTCCAATAATACAAAAGGTAAAAAAAAAAGAGGGGAAAAAAAAAGGGGGAAATTTTTTATATAGTTTATAACCACACACACACAAACACAACCCACACAACACACACCACAACCACCAACACACACCCCCACACACCCCACACACCACACCACCCCCAAAACAAACCCACACAAAACACACACACCCCTTAGGCGCAAAGTCCCTTCTAGAGTTTCTCCAGTTTTACCTTTTTATGTTACAAGGGGGTCGTTTTTACCTCCACAATCCCTTTCTTTTTTTCCCTCCTCCCCTCTCCCCTGTCTTTTCCCCAGTGATTCCCTAGACACCCTTTTTCCCCCCCCCCCCGCTCCCCTTTTGGGTATTTTTCCCCCATTCTCCCTCTTTAAAAACATCTTCCTTGTTTTTTTTTCCCCTCCCCTTTGTCTCCCCTCACACCGTTTCCCCCCTTTTGTCCTCCCCCAAAATTTAAATCCCAAGGAAAACGAAAGACCAAAAAAAGGGGAAAAAATACCCAAGAAAAAAAGGAAAAAAAAAAAAAAAAAGACAACAAATTTAACTGCTGTTTATTCTCAAAGTCCAGCTTCTTCATGAGGGAAAAAGACGACCATTGGGGAGTGGAGGAAAAAAGAC